>JAJHUR010034357.1:0-33466 GCA_027495735.1 Lutjanus campechanus | reverse complement strand
TCTCTCTCTCTCTCTCTCTCTCTCTCTCTCTCTCTCTCTCACACACACACACACACACACACACACACACACACACACACACACAGGATGTTCAACTTAAAATGAAAAGATGTTTTATTTTGGGGAGAAGGGGGAAATAAAAGAAATGATTTTGTTTTTCAAGCTGCTGAACACATTTCATTAGTGAATGGATCCTGTTTCACACACAGGCGAGAGTGAGGAGGATAAATGAAAGGTAACACAGAGACGGCTTTAGAGATGAGAATTTATGCAAAGCCACAAAAAACTCACCTTTCTGCCGCACCAGAATCCCACTCATTAGCTTTATGAATTTAAACATCATGGTGGAAAAAGCCAGTGCGTTCAGTCGGCCTGTTCTGTTTGTTAAGGGAGGTAGTGATTATTGTTTATTACTTCAATAAAAGCCATACAATCCTCAGCCTTCCTGTGCCCATCTGGTATAATGACAACTTAAATATTCAGAGCTGTGCAGCCATAAAATAAAAACAGAATGAGTAAAAAATAAAGTGTGTGTAGTAGCTGGCTAGCTTCCCCCCAGGGTTTGTGTTTTTTTTCATACACCTCCCCTTTTGGACTGAGAAATGGACCGGCATTGAAAAGCAGCAGTTTGGCTCTTCAACAATGATGCATGAGGAATTATTTTTTTTATTCACCTAGATGCATGCATGTACACACACCCGTACACACCCCAAATAAAAAAAAAGACAGATCCACACACAAGCATGCAAGTACACACTAATCACATGCCCGGAGGACATGACATAACGAGATAAACCACCACAATTTTGCATGCACAATAATTACACCGAAGTATCATACATACACTGCACCAATTAAGCTAACACAATTAACTCCAGGGCCATGGAGGATCTTAGAGGCTTGGTGAACCTTATGAGGATTTGTAGCAGGTCCCAGTCAATCCTCATTTCACATAATTCTTCCAAGTATCATGTAACCGTCTGCGTCGTGCACCTGTGGAGTATTAGGAGAACCATTTGGCTCTGATTACATTCTCTCTGTCTCTGGCGGGCGTCGTGTTTTGTTGTCTCTGCCAAAGTGTTTTGCTTTTGCAGGAACACTTGGTTCATCATGCACTCTTAGAAATAAGTGTGAAGGGGCTGAAGTTCTACACAGAATCTTTTACCACTGAAGAACCTTTTTTTTTGAAGAAATCGTTTGTCAAGGATTCTTCGTAAGACTAAGGGTTCCATGAAGAACCCTTTTTGGGAGAAAGTTCTGTCGTCAAGGGTTTGTCAAGGTTTTTTTTGTACCATAATATAAAAAGGTTCTCGGTAGAACCCCCTGGATGGGTTCTATATAAAACCCATATAATATAAAGATGTTCTCCATAGAACAACCTGAGTGTTCTGTAGATAAAAACCTTTGAATATAAAAATGTTCTCCATAGAACCCCTTGAGTGTGGTCCAGATAAAAGCCTTGGAATATCAAAAGGTTCTTTGTAGGGACCCCTGGGTGTGTTCTTGATAAAACCCATGGAATATCAAAGGTTCTCAGTAGAACCCCCTGGGTGGATTCTAGATAAAACCCTTGGAATATAAAAACAGCTCTTGATAGAACCCCCTGATTTTGTTCTTGGTATAACCCTTGGAATATGAAAAGGTTCTTGATAAACAACCCTGAGTGCATTCTGGATGAAACCCTTGGAGTATAATAAGGTTCTCTGCAGATTGGCACTTCTAAAAGGTGGAAAGGTTCTGGATAGAACCCCCAGAGATGGTTCTGGGTGAAACCATAACACTATAGAAGGGTTCTGTGTAGAACCTCCCATATGGGGTTCTGGGTGGAACCTTTCAGAGATGGTTCTAGGTATAACCCTGTTGGATGCTGTTGGATGGAGTCTGAATGGATTCCAAGTCGAACCTTTATAAAAGGTTCTAACAGGAACCAAAAAGGGTTTGCCTATGGGGACAAGATGAAGAACACTTTATTTCTAAGAGTGTATCTGTGTGTTTGCTTGAACAAACCTTTTTGCAGTTCTCTGTACGTCATCTCTTTGCTCCCTCTTCACGTCCCTCCCCCTCCCTCCCTCCCTCCGTCTCTGTCTGTCTCTGCACGGCTGTGAAGACGAAGGCCACTGTAGGCGATCGATACCTGACAATGTGGCGAAATCATATATTTTTCCTCTTCTTTAGCAAATTCAATTTGGTCCTTAACATTCCAGTGCCTTTAATTAGATGCCCACGGTAGCAAATTGCAATTTACATTTTTATAGTTTTTCGAGTTAATTAGCTTGCTCACTCAGCCAGACCCGACTTGTTTATGCCCCCCCTCCTCCCCTCCCTCCTCTTCCTCTTCTCATTCTGCCCCCTTGCCTACTTTTTGAGGCCTCTTCTATATTGTGTTTACAAGGAAAAAAAAACTTAATGTCAAACAATTCCTTCTCAATAAACCAAATAAAACATTAAGCCTACAAACACTTCCTTTATTAGCCATTTAGGAGATAGGCTCCCAGCTACGGTGTGTTGTTTTGACTATATCAAAAAGTTTCCCACCCTCACCAATGTTACATCCCATTGCACAAAAACACTTTAATCATCTCTTTTATGAGGAGAGAGCTTTTAAAAACCAAGTAACTTGTTTTTTGTCTTTCTTGTTAAACTCTTTTCCTCAACTCCTGGTCCAAAGGGATGTATTGTATTGAGTTTTCCCTTTCTCTGGCTCAGACCACTGTGACCCTTTACTGTAACAGCATCAGAGTGGAAATGATTGCACTGCGTTAGAAGAAAATGCAAGGGGCTGTGTTGGACGGGTCATGTTGTCTCAGTAGTGAGACAGTGAAATATGATCCAGGATGTCCAGTTTGAGGATCAGATCAATGAGTTTGAAGGCTTATCAGAGAACCAAGCAGAGATTTTACAACACTAGAAAGTCACCAGAGAAGCAATAATTGTATCTTCCTTGCAACACTTGCAAGCTAAACAGTAGAAATTCTGCATTCACTTAAAAAATTAATCTGTGTGTGACTGGTCATATTTAATTGGACAATGCAGTGATCACTGAACTGTCGATCACTTCTGCAAGTTGTTGTGTAACCATGGAAATCCAAATTATACCTGTTATTGGGTTCTGAGTATTACAAATTAGCTATATCACACCAGTTTGCAAATATATTAATGCAAAAGAGGTGCTTGGAGCAACTCAAGCTTAAAAGTTGTATTATCCTTCACGGTGAAGTGCAGTCAGGGTGCGCAGGGTAGACAGTGCCTCACCAAAGCTGAAAAGAAATATATAGATATATGATAGTTGGATCTATTGATTTCTTCATATTCATAGTTTTCTGAATTTCATTTTGTCATTTTATTTTAAAATTTAATTAATAATTTGTGTCAGGATTGCACACACTCCAGTAAAAGTAGTCAGAAAGCTGAGGCAGGCGCTATCTGTGCCTCTGTCTGCACTAAGGCCAGTGTTTTCGTAGGATACAGGATGCAGGTTACTAATAAACACAATGCTGTGTGCATTGTTTGTTGTGTGGGCCACTGCTGCAGTCGCGCTGTCCAGGGTTCTGAAACGGGGCAGAGGAGATCAATAAACAGACAAACAAAGAGAAACATGTCACTTCTTAGCCTGCTTGCTTTGCGTGGCTGTAAAAAGGCTGGAACATTTGACTTAGTTCCATTTCCTCCCGATTGTAACAAAGCACAGACAGAACAGAAACAACAGGGATGTATAATGATGTAGGCTACGATTCTGTCTGTATTAAAAGCAGAAAAAAACATTGCCCATGTCCCCCTGCTGATTTTGTGATTCTGATAATTAAATGTATTCTTTGATTTTGAAACAGTAGCCTGATGTTGTTGTTATTTAGTCTCTATGAAATGCTATTGACAGTATTAAATGTCTGCTGTAGTAACTGCAGAATGTGTATCACAGTGACTCTGTAATTGACTGTCTGTCTCCATGTGTGCTGCTGCACACATTGAAGTGTGCAGCAGCACACATGGAGACAGACATGTTTAACAGAAAACAGGGCTCCTTCGAAAGCCACTGTCTAATTTGAGCCCTGCTTGTAGTGATGGCTGCCAGATTTTTAAGATCAGTTGCATCTATTAAAAGAACATATTGATACCATGTGGATATTATCACTGGTTTTAAATACTGGACGGTGGCAGTCAGCATCGATATTCCTTCATTTTCAACTTGAGGAAAGAACTGTGATCGCTAATTAGGAACCAACCCATCAGGTAGGCATATTTGTTGATTTATAGCCTGACTAATTTATAGCATAACTAATGTTGACTATATTTGGTTTATTGATGTGTATTATACACATGGACTGCTGTCTTAATTGAATGTAGACATACTGTATGCCACACTGATAGGTCACTGCCTACCCAGGCAAATATTTCACTGCACATGACTGCCTTTAAATGACCTATAAACAATGTTTGTATCATTTTTCTCATGTCATTTTTCTAACCATTCACTGTCTTTTATCCCACAGCTCCATTTAAAATATTACATGGTGAGATAAAGGCAGAAGCCTGGTGTACGGTACAGTAAACGGTGGGTCTGTATGGATGTAGCTGGTAGCTGCAGCACAGTTACAAAATACAGAACATAAACCTCACTGGTTGGGTGGCAAACCACTTGCTGTTTGAAAGCACCTTTACTAATACATCCACTGCAACCTTACAGTAGGTTCACTTTAAAAAATTCAAACTTCTCTTCAAGCCAAAATACACCACCGTTGCCCCAGAAATATATTCCCTCTGTAGAGCTGCCCCCTGCCAAAATGCAGCTGACCTGAACTGCTTCCAGCATCCGTGCAAAAAATAAGGTTGCAAAGTGAATGCTCTGACCTACCACTGTCAAAGAAAAGACAAGAAACAGTATCTCCTTGTGTAACTTGTCTGACATTTTCTTGTTTCTTTATTCCAATCCATTATCATGTTTATTCTAAAACTCAACCTTCTTTTTTAGATGACAGATATCCGCCGGAGAGAGGGAGAGAGAGAGAGGGGTGAAAGGGAGATAAAGCAAGGGACGGGTAAAGTCTGTGAGCACGAGAGAGGTAGATAGAAAGAGAAAGACAGAGGAAGAGAGGGAGAGTCAGTCAGTGCAACAATCAGCCAAGCAGACAGGCAAGTCACCTCTACTGTCAGTCACCACTCCCCCCTGTGACCAGAGGACTAAATGAAACAAGGCCTTAGAGGTCCTCCATGTTGTCTTCTGTTTCATCCTCTTCCACCATCACTTTTCATCTGCTTAACAGACACCAGACATTTAGTCATGGAGCCCTGCAGACTGTGGTGCTGGTTGGAGGACCAATGGTTGCTGACTGCCAAGAGACTATGTAAGCACTGACCTCCATTACAACACAATTAAATGACTCATGTCCTCCTCCAAGGTAAGGGAGCACTTGTGCTTGAGTAGTGAACCTTTGCTAAGACCCTCCTACGAATACCACCTGTCCAAACAAAGATTAGAAACTGTAACAAAGCACTGCAGGCATGTCAAGCTTAACATTTCTCTACATGTTGAAGCAGTGTGCATGTGCAGTAATCTGTGTCTCATGAGCTTGCAGGGTAAAAAGAAAACTGCATGAGAGCAAAAGTAAGCTGCAAACGCTAGCATGTCCAGTGGACTAGCTTACTGCAGTAACATTTCCACCAGCCAAACTTGAATTTCACCATTTTAGGGGCAAGGCTACTTGGCCATTGGTGATGTCTATTTTTTTTTTGTTTGTTTGTTTGTTTGTTTGTTTAGGGCACAAATAGTTCAGTGATTTTAAGACCACGGAATTTAACTTTAGGATGATTTTAATTCTCATTAAATGTTTTTCCTAATTTGTTAACTCTAAGTATAGGAAGACTAAAAGTGGGTCTGAGGTCAGACTATATCACCACTGGTTATGTGCACAGTGCTTCACTTTATGGTGCCCAATGAGAATCTCAACAAAAGACACTTCTGTCTAAAAACTGTATTGACAGGAAAGAGGCAGAGGAGAAAATGGTAAACTCAGCTTGGGCAACGAGGGTGGGCTACCATGGTCACTGTCGCCACAGGGCATATAATTTTTTGAGGGGCATAATGCCAGACTGAGGGAGCATGGCCTTGGCTGTCACTCTTACTGAAGGATCAATTCCCCCATCTTTTCCTTGCATATTCCTGCTTCGCCCCACCTCACTTTCCCTCAAAGCCATCCCTTTGTTCCTCATTAAAACTTCACATCCATTTAGTGAAGTCGCTCTGACATATTGCGCAGCATGTTGTTGTTGTGTAGTCAAGGCTATTACTTCCAGGGTCTCCTGGAGGCAGAGAGGACAGACAGGGGCTAATGTTCATGTTAGCCACTAATTGCTGGTTTTATGCTGATAAAAACAAGGTCAGGGGTTCAAAAAAAATCCAAAGATTTCCAGACATCCTGGCTGGTTGTAAAACATCAGTAGATAATAAGTTATAACCGACTGCTGTATGGTGCAATAATTGTGGAAATGGGGCAAATAGAAGCTTTCCATCACATGACAAAGAGACAGTATGAGCATCGGCATTTAAACATCAGCTGTCAGATCATTTCATGGACCAGAGAAACAGAGAGCGCATTTGTTCTTCCTGTGTGCTTTTAAATACCACAGAACAAATGAATGAATCAATCTTTCGCTTTCACACTCAAGCAGTCTTTGCCAATTTAGGAAAGACAAATAACCTCGGCGAAGATCTTTAAGAAAAAAGGAAAATGTTGCTGGACCTGGTATCCACAGGCTAAATTAACACAAGTATCTCACTGGTGGGGGTTCTTTTAAGTTTTGGAGTACTGAGAGTGCAGAAAAAGGCCTTAATTTTAAAGTCCATGGGGATACCTCCACACCCCGCAGGCTGCATCATTATAGGCGATATTTTGGTGGAAAACATACCCCGGGAGAAGCTTTTGGCTCTGAGAGTACAGTGTTTGAAATCACACAGAATCTTTGAAAGCAAACTTTAGTGTTTCTTTGGAGTTTCCGAAGCCTCTCTTCCCTACATAACCCTCTGAAGGGGTTACGCACACACCTCAATCGGAATTCACCCTTCTCCTCTAATTATAGACTGCTTGTTTTTCTACAAGCCCAGCTGTGCCTTTGTATTTACAACGTTATTTGTCATATTTTCCTGACAGCTTGTTCATAGTTTTGTTTTGAAGTACTTCTCAATTGTCCTAACCTTTCTTTGTTTCACACAGATTGGTACAGCTCCACTGGAACTATTCTATCCTAAAAACTGAAAAACACACTCTTAGAAATTAAGGTTCCAAAAGGAAGAGCCATTTGATTCTGAAGAACCCTTTTGTCGATGGTTCTTTGCAAGACTAAGGGTTACATTAAGAACCATGTTTGTCCAAAGACCGCTTTTAAGAAGGACGAGTCCTTCAGGGATTGTGGAAAGGGTTTGTCAAGGCTTCTTTGTACAACATTGTATAACATGAAAGGGTTCTAGGTAGAACCCCTCAAGTGAATTCTATCTTTGTTCTAGATATAACCCTTCGAATATAAAAAAGTTCTCCATAGAACTCCGTGAGCGGGTTCTCGTCGGCACCCTTAGAAGTTGGAAAGATAGGGACTCCAGAGAGGATTCTGGGTGGAGCCGTTACACCATGGATGGGTTCTCTGTAGAACCTCTCATAGGGGGTTCTGGGTGAAATCTTTCACAGATGGTTCAAGCTCTAACCCTGTATGTTGGGTTCTCGTAGAACCTTCATAAAAGGTTCAACTTGGAACCAAGTAACAAAAAGGGTTCTCCTATAGGGACAAGATGAAGAACCTTTTATGGTTCTAGTTTGCATCTTTATTTCTAAGAGTGTACTTTATTTCACACAGATTGGTAGTGTTCCGCTGTAACTATTCTGTCCTAAAAAAAAAACAACAGAAAACCAGAAGTGTGAACGCAGCCAAGACACTGGTCCAAAAAGCGGCATAATCTCTGCCTGAGGGACAGAGGGGAGAGTGTGCGGGCACGGGGGCGGCAGGGAGAGGAGAGCCTCTGACCTGATGTTCTAGCCCCTATCTGCTAATTAGTCCTATTCACTAACCAGATGCTTATAATTAAATTTACATGCAGTGGTGAATAGCCGGATGAAAAAGAACAGATCCATCAGGAGGCCGTGAAGGAGGCGTTCAGCGACCATCACATGGTGTGTAAAATACACAAGAACATAAAAAGCTCATTAAGAGAGACAATAAAGGGAAGAGACCCCCGGAGCACTTCAAACACCATCTTGAGCTGTGCCCTGGAAGCATCCGCCCACCTTCACCCGCCTCCCCTCCCCTCCTTTCTCCCTTCCTCTGTCACATTTTCTCTCCGCCTTTCCTTCTGTTTCTCCCGTGTTTCCTCAATCATGTTTGCGTTAGACTGTCGATTTGCACTCCCGCTCTTTCATTCCGCACCTGTCCCACGGTGGGTTGTTTGTTGTCACGCAGGCGATGTGTGGACCCTCTTCCTTCCCTGTGGAAATGTTCAGAGGAAGAAGAAGAAGAAGAAGAAGGGAAGAAAGAACAAGCTCCTGTTTAATGCAGTTTTGGCACGGTGCCCTGGCTGATGGAGCTCGCTGCAGAAGGAAAACAACAACAACAACACCCGACAACAGAAAAGCCTTACTCACTCACTTACTCCCACTTCGATGCTCTGGCTAGTTAATTATTGCTCAGAGCTATTTAAATACACCTAATTAAAACAAATGTAAAGTAGATCATTAGTTGAAAGATGTTTGCTCCCCTGTTGTAGGGGGAACTGGCAGTGTGGGCACGCAAACAAAAGGGCACCCTCAATTGCTCTGTGGTCAGCGACTGCTAAGATATTCATCAGGAGCTATAGCGAGGCCGATAGAGGATAAACTGGCACGAAAATGCCATTACTGTTTTCCTGCCGATTTTAAAAAGGCAAACAACGGTTTAATTTCCCAGCAACCAGCAGGCTGTGAGCTGAACAAACAAAGAACATATAGAGGGCAGATCATCAAAAGTAAATATCAAAGGATCTGACAGCCGGAGGTCTAATTGCTGTTATTTTCCATGAGGTCTTCCCCTGTTCTGTAGATAAATAAACCAGAGCACAAAAGAGAAGGGGTGTGTGTACAGAGAAAACACACAGAGCTCTCACAAGGATGTAGGAAAAGTATATTTAACAGGCCATTTTCAAGGCAGACATTTTGGTATGTCACAGCGAGCACAGATGTAATTAATAAACATTAATAATGACGGCTCAATTTGGTTTATCTGTTCCAGTTTCATGCTATTTAGCTTGCTCAATGGCACAGTTTACTGGGACATTTAAATGGAACAGGGCCATCGTTAGCGTTATTAGTTACACCTGTGCTTTCCCGCTATGACAAGTCAAAATGTCTGCTGTGAAAAAGAAAAGGATCTGTTGGATGCCTAAATAACTTTGTTTGTCTGAATGTGTTTGTAACAGCTTCCTTTAAAGGAATATTCTACTTCATTGCAGTTTGGGTCTTATAGTTGTAGTTTTGGCCTTTGTTTCTATCTGTTATGAAATTCTGCTTAACAATTTAAATGCTGAAATCACTAATTATGATGTTGTTGCGTCCAACCAGGCAAAGAAACTCAGGTGGGCAGAAAATGACAAACAAGCCAAAAGATTATCCCCATTTTCTGCCCTTTTATTTTGCACTTAAAACTGAAAACAGTCTTCACTAAATTTTTGAGTAACTTAATCCCTTGAAAAAAACGTTTGGCTGTCTTCTGTTGAGATGATTTACTTTTGCTCTTGGAAAAACTTTGAATTTTAAAAACAACAACAAAAAACATATTTTGAGAACTGTCGAGTGAATAATGGTTAATAATTTAATGTTTTGAAGTGCAACCATTTAATTTTCAAGAACCAAAATAATGACAAATCGAGTCCACAGCTCATTACTCTCATTACTCAAACTCAAAGATAAAAGGAGAAAAGATTATAGTGAAGCAGATTTTTGTTTATTTATTTCAAAACAGTTGCCTTGATATTATGAGTTATTATTATGAGTTTTCTCAACTTTTTTTTAATAGTAAAGCTCACCTGAAATCTTAGTAATCATCCCTCATTGCACAGGAAAACTGTGATCACACACAACTGAACTACGTCAGGTCTGACGATATGTGAAGGTAGATCTGGAAGCACTGCAATATCTGCACATAGCAGCTATACAGCATGGTTAAAGGTAATTCTGGTATTTGTTAACCTGGGCCCTACTTTTTATATGTTTTAGGGTCTAAATGACTAATATATACCAAAAGTTTTAGTCCACTTATATCACTGTTATATCCCTTTCTTCAAAGCCAATTCCCTTTTTTCCCTTTTTTGCATTTACCAGGTGAGCTATGGGGAGCGCCCACCAGACTTGTTTGACAAAAACAGTAATTTTACTTCCCAGAACACTGAAGTTGTCGGTGTATTGCTGCTTCAAACGGTTCGTTCAGAGGTTTTTGAGGTGGGAGGTGCACCTCCTCAGGGGGTCTCCAGATAGTTTCAGTGGAGGCTCAGTAAATGGAAGTGAAAAATATTACATTAGTTATTAAATTACTTATCAAAAGGAGATCATCAAATAGTTTAAACGTGTGTGATTTGGTTAAAGAGATAGTTCAGAGATACATTGTTGGGGAAATTTTCCTTTTTTCTCAGAGTTAAAGACTAATAAATGCCCTTTGACAGACACTTTTTATGTGTTTGTTGTAGTCTGAACTGTAAAACAGTAATATTAGGCTGTCTTGGCTCAGTTGTTGAGTGTCTGTGGGGTCAAATAACAATTAATCACCCTGCAGACCCACTGCCCTGCATGTTTTAGATGTTTTCCTGCACCAACACACCTGATTCAAATGATCAGCTCGTCATCAAGCCTCTGCAGAAGCCTGATAACAACCTGTTCATTTGATTCAGGTGTGTTGGGGTAGGAATACATCTAAAACATGTAGAGCAGAGGGTTCCAAGGACCAGGATTGGGAAACACATCCAGGAATTCATCCAGGGAAGGCAGTGGTAGTCCAGCAAATGGGGTCTGCAAAAAGGAGTCTGGTGGCTATAAAGGGAGCCACGTAACACCTTCAGTTCCCTGTTAGAGAGGGCTGTCTGGAAAGGCCTGTCTCTGAAGGGATCCTTTCCATAATGTTGTCAAGACACTTAACAGTAACAATAACAATCTGAGCCTATTGAAGTCCATTTCACAGCTGCCAGCTGGTGTGATCTACTGGACAAGTTTTAAAATATTTATACCTGTTAGTCATTTAGACTTCCAAAATATGTTTTTTTTTTATTTTTTAAAAAAGGGCCCAGTTTTAAAAAATATTGGAGTTAGCCTTTAGGATGTGGGAAGTGTTGTGATTATGGCCAATAAAAAGATGATTGCATCTCTGTGACAAGATCCTAACTTTTGTGCATAAAAGTCAGACTCGCTTTATGGCCATCCACCAAAGGAACCTCCACAGCCTAACTTTCCATCTCGCTACATAACGAGCGCATTAGCTCCTGCATACCCATTGAACTCTGGCACTTAAATTGTGAGTTGCAGGATTGTCTGACATGGATGTAATTCTATAGGAATTATGGCCCAAACTAGAATAGCAATAAACAAGAAATATCTTTAAATTTAAAAAGAGAAGAGAAGAATAAAAGTGTGTGGTTCAGTAAATCAGAGCTGCAGTATGAAGTCCCTTCTCCTGTGTCAGCCTTTAATTAACTATTGACCGTGCCACCAGCAGGAACCAAGAAGCAGTAGACAAAAAACCTAGACTAAAGGCTAATGGCCTGAGAACGTGATACATCCCTTAAAGGCCCTTTCCTCTGCTCCGCTCATCGCTTCTCCTCCTGGTTTAGGCAGCATTTCAAATCCACACTCGGATGAGCCTGCTGCATCCTGCCAGCACACGCACACGCACACACACCGACAACAAGTCCCAGAATCTACGAGTTTGTCTGATCCAAGTCTGACAACAATTACACACTCACACAGACGTTGCCAACACACTCATAAAAGCACGTCACACACAAAGACGTATGTCTGTTTGTGCTCACATGTACGGCTTCATTGTGTGTGTGTGTGTGTGTGTGTGTGTGTGTGTGTGTGTGTGTGTCTATACCTGTATAATTGAATTGGCAGGCAAGACAAAGCAAGTCGAAAAGAGGAGAGCTGAAAATGTCTGTGAATTTCCAAAAGCATAATTAGCATCATGGTGGAGGGACACTTGCATCCACACACAAACACACACACAAATGCAGAATCTACAGAAGCACATACACACGCCAGAGGGACCCTGCTTCTACTGCCCACAGTCTGACAGGGGCCCATATGCAAAACACGCCCACGCACAAATTATATATGCACACAGGGAGAGAAACAAACAGCTTTCCACTTATGCACTGCAGCACGTCAGGGTCTGGCCCCTGTGGACTGAAACAACAATACACATCTGATAACAAGTTTAAAGTTCGGTTTTAATAATGTGACATCCCAAACATGATTAATTTGCTGTCTTTTTTTTTATTATACAATTTATATTTTATTTCTTATATATGATTTAAGCAAAGATACAGACATAAATAACTATTGAGAAGAAAGGTGTTGTGAGGACATGAGATAATTAACAAGCACATTTAGTCTATCATTACACTCCCACATTAGATATAACCACCTAATGCAAATTAACAGTGATTAAGAGGGAGATATCATTTTTTTTCCATGTCCATCGCTGTCTGTCAATCATTTCCACATATATATGTGAAGAATAATTACCACCTGCAGCCCTGATCGCATGTAGCTCCGTTCTATACCTGTAATTACGGTGCGATAATGCTTGGCAGAATGTATTACCACACATTTGATTGAAGCGCCTGTTAGTGTGAGCTGTCCTCCCACTGCGGAGGTACAGTACAGCATGAGCAAGCACACACGCACGCAAACTATGTACAGTATGTGCAGGCCAGGCATGCTGGTGGATAACGCAAGATAGATAATTCAAAGGTACGAGGAGAGGACACACGCTCGGTCCGCTGGTCTCTGTGGTCTCCAAACATGCCCATAAATTTTCATAACTGGTGGGTGGACCGTAGTTGGCAGGGAAAGTGAGCAAATGGCTCAGTCTCAGGCATCATGAATATCAATGATAGATGGGGAATATGACTGTCCTGGTGAAGCACGGACTGGGCAAACACATTTCCAGTGCTTCCAAATCCTAAATTTCCCAAGGCTCATGATGACTGTCTTGTTTAATTCTCCACTGTGCCTTGATTATCATTTTCAAAATGTTTACAATGGAGTCCCAATCAATGAGCTTCAGCTTAAACTAGTGAGAGCTAATCAGTACCAGGATGACTTACAGAAGGATTTTTTTTGGTATGAAGTGTCGTATGATATATTAAAGTCATCTTGAAATGGAAACATACTGTACGTAAGGTTACAGTATCAGTTAACAGTATCGGACATGACAAAGTTGTATCAAGCCATCCCTAACTGATTGACAGATAGATGACATGATATTTTTTGGTTGAAATGGGTTAGTTCTTGCCTGCATAAGTATGCATCATTGTTTGTTTTACAAGATGAAAAACTAACTAATTTTCCAAGAGTGTGATATAAAAATACAAAACAATTGATTTATTGGCATATATTGTCAAATATATGCATAATATGACTGAGGATGTGATCTAAAAGGGTTAAAAGAACATTTTTCATTAGCACATTAAGATAAAAAAAATGATTAGAACAGGAATTATGGTAATGATTGTGCTATTTTAATCCTTGTCAATAATCTCGACCATTGCTAAGAAGACTGGCAGTGTGCTCCGAACTAGTTTGGGCGCTTGTTCATATTTTTGCTGGAAATCTGCAGGTTTGTTTCACAGCACGAAGCAGAGAACGTGTTTCTGTTCTCCCTTCAAAAAAATGAAGCTAAAGCTCTGAGAGTGTCTCATGTTAAGCAGATGGTGGAATGAGTGAAAGCCTCAAGGAAAACTCACTTCCATGCTTGAGCATGTTTATCATCTTCAGGCAGAGAAAACTTTGCCATAAGAACTGATACAAGTGTGATGAGAGCCAATGTGGTTGATGTGGATTTTACTACGAAACACAGTCTATCAATCATCTTTTTCACAGGCTAACTTTTACAAAAGTTTCACTGATGTATCAGTATCTAAAAACATTTTATGTTTGAAATATACCACTTTAGCAAGAGCTCTCCAGTATTTTAGTACTGTAGCTCCATAACGAGTCAGATTTGAAAAAGAATGGTCTGAATTTATGTAGTTCAATCATTAAAATGTATGCCACACCCATGGTACTGTCAGTGATCCATACTATGGATAAATAGGTTGAGTCACCCTGAAAACCCTGGATTTTATGTCCTGTAGTGCAACTCAGAAGTGTTTTGACGATACATATGTGTGTGGGACAATGTGGGATTCATTCCCAATGCTGTGAGGTAGTCCAAAATTTAGATAGAATGTCTAACTATCTGAAAAAAAAACATTTCTAATATGCCCATTAGCTCATAACATGTCCATGCTTTGCCCTCTGATTAATTCAGCTGCAGAAAATGTATTACATAGGTTACATATTTGACCTTTAGCATGTGAAAGACTTAAATATATTTCATTTGAATGCAACTTTGTGAACCCTCATGCCGCACCGCGTGGTGAAGGCTAGTTATTTCAGCTGCTGTCAACCTTATCTTTCTGTCAATCATCTTTGGGTTTCTGTGAATGCATCCATACACTGGCACATCTCTTTTTGATAAACTCTTTTCCTGTGAGACTTCATGTACTGTGTCGCTTCACGACTTATGTGAAATTGAAAAATAGCCCTGACAAATTTAGCAAAAAAATTATGAGAATCCACTGGTTTCGTCCAAATATATGTAGTTTCCCGGTCTTTGTTGTGGCTGTATTTCCTTTTCTTTGCGGTAGTTTTCATCATATTCTGCCTAAATCTGCATAGTTTGTGACTTTGCGGTTATTTACAATTCTTCCCATTGAGTGTGGTGTAGACAGCAAAGACGGTGACAAGTTAACCTGCACTTGACCCATGTGTGCGTGGTTTGATTGGCATCCCACACAGCCCCATGATGACAGTCTTCGCTGCTTTCTTCACATTTGATAAAAAGCCAGCTTTTTAGAAAAGTGGTGTGACTTTTAGAGCCAATCAGAAAGTGAGACATCATCTCAATATGTGGGATACGGGACAAACGAAAATTAAAATCACCACCTCCTGGTTGTTTGCCTCCACCAAGCAGTCTAGAGGCAGTTTACATCCACGTCCGTTTGTGCCAAATTTGAAGGAATTCCATCCAGGTGTTCCTGAGATATCGCATTCATGAGTATGGAATGGAAGTGAGGTCACAGTGACCTTTGACCTCTAACTTTCAATATCTACTCAGTTTATCCTTGGGTTTCAGAAGACATTTATGCCAAATTTAAAGAAATTCCATCTTTGCGTTCTTGAGATATTGTGTTCACCTGAATGGAATGAACTGATAACCCTAAAACATAATGCATCCAGCCAGGGCTGTCACTGGTGTGGAGACATAAAGATGCTGAGCAGTCCTGCATAAAGCTGGACACCTGGTCATACAGGAACGATTCAGATTCAAATTGCATCCGTGTGGACACTTGCAAGCTGCATACAACTAAAATTGTTAATTTTCTTTTCAGACTTTTCTAATTAATGTTTGCAGAACTTTCCCAGAGCCCAGAAAAGCTAGTTTCATATAATTTCAGTGCAAAGGTCTATGGGCACAGCTGGCTCTGCATGGGGGAAAGAAAAACGTATGTACACCCACACGACACTGAAGAGGACCACCATGAGAAAACACTTTTATAATACATCCAAGTTTGCATTCTCACCATCAAATATCAAAATATTTCAAACTTAATGTTAAAGATAAGTTTTCCATTTTTTCATTCACGCTGTTACTGATATACATTGTTTTATGTGATCAAATGTGCATATTTTCATGAGAAACAAAGCAAGTCCGCACACCAGAAGCTGCTCCTTTGATGAGTATTTAATTGTATCACCACATGTGACGTTTCGGGCACCAGCCCTTCATCAGACATATTTTCATCCCACGCTTTACATATTTTCACTGCAAAACAATAAAATTAATATTGAAGCTGAAAGCTTAAAAGCTATTTTCCAATACTGTATATTCTATATGTATTTAATGTTCTCTTCTAGCAAATCTAATGGAAAAACATTAATGACTTAAAGTCTTACAGCCTGTGTATGAGAATACGTTCAATTGTCTGGTTGGACTAAATGAGAAAAAGGAAAGTGGTCGTTACCTGTAGGCTCTATAGAGCACATGAGAGCCAATACCCACAGACATCAATGGACAGACGGTCCCTCCACTACAATAGAATTATGAGCGGGATGGATGGTCGAGCCATGACATCAATATCTACTTATCCAAGTGTCCATCTCAAAATCGGCTGAGAGGAATGTGATTAAAAGGCTGTGTGATTCATGCTTTCAATTCTATTGATCTCCTTATATAAACCATTACTGGAGCCACTCACATGCATATCACATATGAACACACACAGTCCCACAGACACATACACACACACACATAGATCCACTGTTCATATCTATAAATATCAAGCTGAGGTAGACTGACTGACGACCTTATTTCCTCTCACTCTCGCGCACACACACACTAAAGTGACGCAGGCTTTCATATTGCCGAGGAAAGCTAGACAGCTAGTTTGCTGTGAATTTAAAGCGATAAGCTGAGCAATGGCGAGCAGTAGCTATTCCTGGACGTTAGGTGCACGGCCACTGCCGGAAGATTTATCTCCTCCTCTGAAATTTCATTTGGGGAAGGAATAATAAGGCATAGGAAATGAAAGTTAATCACGGATCCTCTCTCCCTTTCTCCTCTCCCCTCTGTGTGTGTGTGTGTGTGTGTGTGTGTGTGTGTGTGTGTGTGTGACATTGGCTTTGAGAGCTCGGCTGAGGCCTGCTTTATGTAGTCGAGAACCTTTTGTCTTTTTCCCCCCCTGCAACCTTTTAAATGCTTCATAAATCAGAAACAAGGCGCACAGTTGTGATGGTTTGTTGTCCCATGGAAACTAATTACAATGAGAGAGGTTTCCACCAGTGAGACAAACTAGAATGAAATGGTTCACCGTCTAACAGCCATTAGAAAGGTGCAGGTTAGAGAGTGTAAGGAGCAGATTGGAAAATGATTCAAGATGCAGCTGTAGTGTGTCTTTTGTTTCTTTTCCCTTATATTATTTCCTTTAATCACATTTCTTCATTTTTAAACACTATACTGAAATTATATGGAGGAGTGTTACAGTATGTAGTAATGGTGTACTCGCTGATAAAAAAAAAGTAATTATCAGTGACATTGTGCTTTTTTTTATTAAATCAGAAACAATATTACCCACATGCACAGAGCCACTAACCACGTTATACTCCAGTTAAGCTCTTATTGTGGAGTTTATCCCAAAATGCAAACTCAATCACTTCATGTCAGCCTGAACTGCATTTTACTTTTAACAAAATAGTCCATCAGAAGTCATTTTATTTCTCAAAAAACATCACATCACCATCCTTTTTCTCCACAGGTCATGACAACACGTTCTCACTCCCAACTTGTCAAATATAGCAGTTTGGTCAGTGGCCCTACGCTTCAAACTATGACTCTAATGACAGTGACACTAATTGTACCCCCTTAATTTTTGGCCTCCGTGGTCAGGTTAGTAGAATAACTATGCAACGACTGCATAGACTTTCTTTATGAGGAACATTTCTTATTTCATGAGTTTTGGACTGCAGGAAAGGCACAAGTCAGATCACCCTTGTTGTCATGGTAACAATAGTAAGATGACCTTTGTTGTCAGTGTCAGGTGACCTTCGTTGTCATGACAGAGCAACAATAAACATGTGATAAACTTTGTGAAACAGTCAGAGTTTGGTTAGGTTTAGGAAAAGATCATGGTTTGGCTTAAAGGGCGAGTTCATTATTTATTTATTTTTTTGAGGTTTTAATATTCCCCTCAATGTTGAAGGAGGAGCATGTAAATCATGTCCTCCTGTCAAAGTTAACTCCAAACAAACAGGGGGCAGCATATCACCAGTAACTGCTGCTCACTGTACTCTCTGTTTTAACTCTCTTTAGCCGTAGCTAGCCTCCTGTTTGCTCAGTTAGCTGTGTAGCTAAAGCCCCTAATATGACTGGAGTATATCAGCGCATCGGGGGAGTGCTTGTGTCTGCGCCACAGGAAAATGAACCAAGCTCAGCAGCCTCTGAGCAAACATGGCCAAACCAGGACCAAAACCAGTCTCTGAGAACGACAGGCACCAGCCTGACAACAGGGAATACTGTACTGAGCTGATAAACAACAGCTCTGGACTGGATTCAGGAGCGATGAACACAGCAGGAGGGGACAGGAAAGACGTAAAATGGAGAGAAGCAAGAGGGAGGCCAGGCATGTAGCGGGGAGCCACAATATTTTTACATCTAACATAGAGGATTGAGGAATTATGTGATTCGTGAGAATCAACATCAAACTCTGGAAATCTTTGCAGATTTTAGCCACTTTTAGCTTTTTGTTTTGGTTTTATGACCTACACATATTATAACTGTATATGGTTGAGTACCACTGCTGTCACCACTAAAATCCTGTCTTTGAACATTATAATGATTACCAGGATGTTACTCAAAGCCAAAACATAGTGGTCTCCTGTATTATTAAAATATTGCTTTTCTGGTCATTTATTATAAATGTTCTTGTCTATTTTAACCTTTTGTTTAATAGACTAATTTTGCACTCTGTTAAAAATGCACTTAACCTGGCTTTAAGCAGGTTATTCTAAAGACGTTAGAGGCCATTTAACATGTAATTGAACAGGTCCAGAAATGCCAAGATAGATAGAATAAATTTCTTTCAAAGACAAAGTAAGCAGGATAGAGCAAAATGGAATAAATTAATTGAAGAAATTAAAAATACGAATGGACCAAGGATACGAGTTTTTCAATGACTGTGCCTCTACAGTATACTGCAGAACAGCTAAATTAAAATAACCTATTAAAATGACCTCAGGATCTGCTGCTTCTCCTCAACTTCTCCAGTAAAACATTAAAATACACTTTATGCAAAAAGACTCCATATTAGCATAGTGGATATAGGGCTGTTTATGGCTGCGGTTTATGACGGGGAACCCTGAGAGTGATTTTTATAAGGCACAGGGATGTAAAGGCTTCAGGCTTTATGGTTGTTGAGCACTGATAGCAAAAACCAATAGGAGATTCCTCTAAAGCTGGCTTCCCTTATTTAGATCATAGGCTTTTATTCGGGAATACATGTGAGCAAACCCACGGTTAAATACACCACAGACACCTACTAATGTGTTTGATGGAGTGTAGTCAAAAGCTTGAATGCAACCATTAAGCAGTGGTTGATGAATCCAATTTTCTTTGAATAAAAGAAAGCTGCTGTCTGTCATTCCTCTCAGCGAGTCACTTAACCTGAATGGCTTGTGTAAACACCCTGTGGGATAAATGGGTATTATCTTTAGAGGAGGCCGAGGGCTGCCAAAGCACAGGGGTGATGGAAATAACTAGAAAAAAGCTATCGCTTCCACTTCCTGGACAATGAGGATGGCTGTAATGAGTATTGGGGTGTGTGTGTCTGTGTGTGTGTTTGTTCGAGGGGAAGCAGGAGAAAGATCGAGAGGCGACGATTGGGAGAGCGAGTCACAGAAGAAGAGGGATAAACAGAGAGAGTGAGCGCACTGTAATGAGGTGTCTGGGATGCTGATGTGTTTTCAGCGATACGCAGCGTAAAGCTAACAGTTCTCTGAGCGCGGCGCTTTAACGTATACGCCTCCAGACCAGGTCTGATCCAGATTGTTTCTCAATGATGTGCTGAGCAGGGCTGTGATTGGCTGCTGTGTTTACCTGCAGGTTAGAGAGAGGAGGGAAGATTTTCTTTTTTCTGTCTGTCTTTTCCTCCCTCCACTGTTAGTTTTAATTTCCTTTTTAAAGGGGCACTCCACCCATTTACATGAGGATTAGGAGTCTCTTCACAAGGAGTAGCCTACCACTCAGCCTGTGGAGGCAGTTATATGTCCTTTTTTTTGGCTCTGAGGGAGCTCTTTAAGAAAAACATTTTTAGTTTTACACTTTATATTAAGGTGCCTGTAATAATTGTTAGTAGTGGTGGCCACAAAATGTTAACTATTAATATGTGCACATTTAACTGCTAATAAATACATAATTAAGTGCTGTATATAGAAATCTTGAAAAATCAAAGAAAAAAAACTTTTAATTTAACATTTAATAGTGATATAATAGGTAAGTTATTTAAAATAAAATGTGCTTGTAACACTATAAAACAAGTGTAAGAAACTTGTAAGGTAACAAGGTGAACAAGTTTCTTACAAGTGTGCTTATAAATGTCTTACACTTATTATGCTATTATTAACACTCACAGTAACACATATTAATGGTAATAAGCATATTATAAGCTCCTTATTATCTATTAACTTACACATATAAAGGCAATTTAATATAAAGTGTTAACACATTATTTTTTCAGTCAATTTTAGATTGAGCTTCAGACTCTATTTCGAGCAACACTGTGTTACAAATGTGGCTTTTGAAAGATGTGTATATATGGGAGGGTGATGAATCATGCTAAATGTAGAATCCAGTGTTTATGGATCTTGATCCATTCCAGAGAATAAAAGTCAGATTATCTCAGCCTCTGTTGCATCGATTTCGATCCTGGCAAGTCCCCCAACTTCATCAAAGTGCAGTGCCAAATCATTTAAGTATCTTTTCAGTGCTGTTTCTGAGTGTGGCCTACACTGTCACTGCACATTGTTTTTTGTGTGTTTGCCTTGAGTTTGTTTTTGCAGTTCTGGCACAGATTTGTTTGGCATTTTCGAGACTAACTGAAAATAAGACTTCTCAGAATTGCTGTTGTGTCCCAGACTGACATTTGGCTGCACAAGTGACACAGCTTAGTTTAGATGAGGTAGGAGATAACTCCAGAAATCTGTGACGGAGTGATCATGAAATGAGATCACATGAGAAGTCACCTCATATGTGAGTCTGTGTCCTCCCTATTACTGGATACTGTGTAACTTGACTCTGGATAATTCAGACTCCCAGGGACAGCTCACAACATGGTAATCTCTTTAAACACATATCTGCATATGAATATGCTGAATCTGAGGGCAAAGAACAGGATTTTGGTTTTGGAAGTGCTCTAGTTTCTCTTTGTACTCTGAGTATTACTGACCAATGCATTTTTAAAAAAGCTGTTAAATACATTTTAGCTTTTTTAAAAAGTGATCATGTCAATATCTATGTATAGAGATTAGCCTCCAACTCCAGTTTTGCATCTAAAGTGACTAAATGGACAGTAAACAATGATCACTGCATGGAACAAGAAGTCTTGAATGTCCAAAAATCCATTGCTGACGACAAGAGGCTACAAGAGGCTAAATCGTAGTCAGGATCGCTGATGGGTTCTTAGATGTACAACATGGTAAATGTTCTTTCCAACTCAAACACCAAGACCATGAATGTCAATTTTTTTTGTCTCAGATCCCAAAAATGTAAAGAATAAGGGTGATGTATTATGGAATATGGAATACCTGGAAGATAATATTTATAAGCATGTCTTCATGAGCATATAACTGTTACCTTAGAATGGGCCATTTATATCTGCAAAGGAGGCTGCCATGTTGAAACAGTGTGTTTCTACAGGCGACCAGAACAGACAAACCAAACACTGACTCTTGAGAGGGCTTTTCACATTTTCATTCAAGGTACTCAGCCATGTAGGTTCACCTTTACGCTTGGAGGGGGGATAACCTGACACTCCAGATGGTTTGTTACACAGAGCCATCTGGAAAGTCGTCGTTTGAAACTGTTTGGAAAAGGGCAGGCACTGTCAAAAAACTCTCAGCAGGTGATTGGATGAACTACCTGCCTATCAGATCTAAACTGAGTGAACTTCAACCCACCACATGAAACTCTTACTGAAGTCAGTCGGGAGAAGAACAAAGAAAAGCCTTCAGTGTTGTTCTTTGCCCTTCTTACAATGATGAATACTCTCCAGTTCTTATATAACTGATGCTAGCACAGTATCTACGCTAACCTCCTCAGGAGCTGCCATTGTTTGGTCAAGACAAGTAGCTTCAGTGGACGAATCTCGCTGTCATAACACCTAAGACCATGCCCGTTGCAGTATTCCTTTGGTTGAAAACTACAACCTCACTGCTTGATGCCACTAAATTCTATACTCTGGTCCTTTAATCATTTTTCATTTTGACTGCCTGTTGCTCTGTAGTCGATGCATCTCTTTTTTCCTGTCATTTTGTCCCTGTTCCCTCCCTGCCTCCCTCACTCCTTCTTCTGTTCCCTCCTGCGTGGGGCCAGGACTCCTGCCTTATGGACGAGTCCTGTCTGTCAGTGGGAGGTAATACAGCACTAACACATCACACAGCATGACACAACAGCCACAAAACTGCCCCTGTGTGTGTTTAAATCCCACATGTGTGTGCATGACGGTATGGATGTATGTCTACATGTGCAGGTATGGATCTGTGTACATTCTCAAGTGTGCGTGTGTGTGTGTGTGAGAGACTGAGGCATGCATCATTTTCCAGGAGGACAAATATGAAAATGCATGACAACTCTTGCCTGACAGCCCTGTCATCATCCATCCATCAATCAGGTTTGCGACATATACATGCACACAGAGAGCACAAATACACACAAATTCACACATCATGCAAATGCAGAAATATGCTGAAAGGATGTCATGTCATTTATTATCCAATATACAGCACAGAGACAGAGAGATGGTGAGAACTGAACATGACACCTCACCAAGCCTGTCTTAAAATCAGATGGCGTTTAGGCTCGGCCTGAACCGTTTCTCTCTTCATCTCTGTTCATTTGCTCGTCGCTGGACATTTGTAGGACGTCAGGTTGAATTCTGCTCCATCTTTGAGGACAAAAAGGGACAGGAGCTACTATCTTTGGGGGATGGTGGTGGTGGTGGAGAGATATGTCCAGGTGGAGATGGTGAAGGACTAGAAGAAACTGACAGACGAAGAAATGATACCTTTAAGGCTTGTCTGCTGCAACATTCTCACTCCTGAGTGAGCTGTCACTTCATTTTAAAATAATTTCAGGAGCAATCTGTCAGTCAACCATCCTTAATCTGGCCGATACGTCATTATAGTATGGAAATTACCAACCGTGTGTCTGCAGCCAGCAGCCAGGTAGCTCAGGGCCACTGCTCACTCCTGTCTCTGTGCACTCTTAAAAATAAGGGTTCCAAAAGTGTTCTTCCTGACAGGCTGACATCCTATTCAGAACCATTTAGGTCTGAGGAACCCTTCTTTTTTATGAAAGTGGTTCTTTGTAAGACTAATGTTCCATTAAGAACCCTTGTCACCCAAAGAACCCTTTTTAGAAGAAAGAGCTAGTCAAGGATTGTTAAAATCCTTGAAGAAGTCTTTCATCTACAGTAGTGGTCATCAGGGGGTTTTTGTCACATAACATAGAACCCCCTCAGTGCACTTGATAAACAAAGGTTCTCGGTAGAACTCCCTGGGTGGGTTCTAGATAAAACCCTTGGAATATAAAAGAGATTCTCAGTAGGACCCCTAAGTCTAGATAAAAACCATTGGAATATAAAAAGAGGTTCTTCATAGAACCTAGTGAGTGTGTTCTAGATAAAACCCTTAGTATATAAACAAAGGTTCCCAGTAGAACGCCCTGATTATGTATTGTGTTCTTTGTAGAAGATCTTGATTGTGTTCTAGATAGGACCCTTGGAATATAAAAAAAGTTCTCAGTAGAATCCTTTGAGTGTGTTCTACTTAAAGCCCTTGGAATATAAAAAAGTTTTTTGTTCGACCCCTCTGGGTGGTTTCTTGTTGGAAGAAGGTAGAAAGGTTCTGGATACAATCTTCAGAGGACGGTTCTCTGTCGAACTTCTCATACGGGGTCCTGGGTGGAACCTTTCACAAATGGCTCTAGCTATGACCCTTTATATTGTGTTCTACTGTAGGTAGAACTCTCTGAAAGACTTCCAAGTGGAACCTTTATAAAAAGTTATGAACAGGACCAAAAAGGGTTCTCCTATGAGGACGAGCCGAAGAACCCGTTATGGTTCTAGTCAGCACCTTTATTTCTCAGAGTGTATCCTGTGTGTAAATCAGAGCCTCTGGCAGCGAGTCCCTGTGCTCTCTCTTATCTTTCAGCCATATATTGCCTTTTCCATTCAGCAATTTCCCCAAACTTAGCCCGCCTCTCCCCTCAAGACTTATGAAGATCAGGTTTTATTGGTCAGGGTCTCCTACGAGTGGATTTAGAGAAGGTATGAGAGAGGCAGGAGGGAAGACATATAGATTTATTTGCGGTACAGTCAGAGAGGAACGGGCTGCCTATTCAACCGGTATCTTTTTCAATTGTACACAGTAGATATCAAACTGGAGCTCGGCTGTACTGTGGAACTGTTTGGGAAAAGGTCACAGTGCTGCGCTCGCTCACTGCATGCAGTCAATTTGTTCAGTTGAAGAGATTCAATTCTCGCCACAAGCTGAACCGGAATGAGAGGACAAGTGTAGCATTTGAAATGTGTCATCATGCTCCACTTACTCACTTTAAAGAATTGTCATTAGTATGATTAAATGCCATATCTAAAACACAGAACATGATGCATATTGATTATATCATTACCATTTGCACCATATCCAATTGATTCCACTCCGTGTGCGGTGTTTCTGTAGGAGGGCTGCCGTAATATCATTTGAGTGACAGCCAGATCCTGCGAGGTTGAGATTGGAGAGGCTGCTATGTGCCAAAGGCGTGGCCATATAGATAAAATATGGTTCCAGTCAGTTTAAATATTAAATTTATTATGCATGGATGGCTCTCATTCATTTTGTGCGTTTTCTAGTTTGATAAGTGTGTGTAAATGAACTATATTTCCAGCCACAGTAGGAGCCCATTGTAAATGGAAATGTCAAACGAACACTCCCATCTTTCAGGGAATAATGACAAAACCAGTGGGTGAAATTATTCTGAGAGTCTGTTTTATGGCTGTTTTTCATCCTAAATTACATAGCTTGAAATTCGGCTTATTATAATTGCTATTTGTAAAATATGAGGCTTTAGTTTCTCAGAGTTAGTGGGTTTAATTTTTTATTTGTTGATTAGTTTCACAGTTAAGAACCTGGGGCCTCATTACAGAAACTTCCTTAGTCTGAAATTTTATCTTATCTCAGTGTAATTCAATTCATATTTAATTTGTATAGCGCCATATCATACAAATGCAGTTGAGAGTGCTTTACATAAAACAACATGAAACAAACAAAACGTGCAAAAGAACAGAAATATCTATGCACATGCAAAAATACATAAACATACACACACACAAGCAAGCAAACTGTGCAAATGTGGGGGTTTCATTAAAGAAAATGCTTGAGTGAAAAGAAAAGTCTTTAGTTTCAAAAGAACACGGTGTTGGAGCAAGTTAGAGCCACCCTCATGACAATGAAAACTTTAGACTCAGTATACCTCGCTCATTGCTGAGTACACCAATCACCTGTTTCTGGGCTTCAGCACCAACAACCAAAATTTAATGTTTAGGATGACATTTAGGATTTATTGGTATCACAGAAACATCTTTAGGAATTTAGCTATTACAGAACCCACCTAAATGAAGATTTTCATAAATTAAGAATCCCAAATTAGATTGGCAATCCTCACCTTTTAACTTCAATGTAAATCCATCTCCAGCTGTATAAGGCACTCCAGGCTTTCGACGCAGTGAAGAGGGAGAAGTCTGCGTTAGGAAAAGGTGGGGTGGATTGAGGGCTCAAACAAACACAGGACTTCACCCAGGCGACTGGGGTTCATGTCTCATATGAAACCAAAACGTCACTGAAAGTTGTGAGGAACATTATGCGGGTCATGTGACTTTTGTCTCGTGAGTTGCTTCACTGACATCATGTGACATACTTAACATACTTATTGTAACCCCAAACATGATCAAAACCTGCCCAAACTGTGACCTTTTTACAATGCTATCCACGTGTTAAAGCTATGATAGGTAACATTTCTGCATTTAATTGTCTAAAACCACCAGACACATGTCATATACTGTACATATAATATGTTATTTATTCAGGGTAACAGTGCATTTCTTTTAACCAGTTGCTAACTAGTTGCTGTAACTTTCAGGAAAACACCGGATATGTTAGATAAGTCAGAGAGGAAGGAAGTTGGTGAATGTGACTTAGCATAACATGAATAAAACTTTACTTGTCCATGAACATGGATTTCTGCCTGAAATCCCATGATCCCATGCCACTTCACTGCGTCTTTTGTTATTTTTTTAATGTGAGAGAGACCCCCTAGTTGGAGAACTTTCATACTGTGTGTTTAAAAACACTTTCTGGCAGCATCTCAAACCTCATACCCCATTAAAGGGTAGTTTGTGTATCAATATGAGACACCGAGGGGCCTCGTCCTAAACTCACAATAACTGCCAAAAATGACAGGAACACTGTTCTGTGTGGCAATGACAATGAAGTTGGGGAACAACATGAAAATTGAAGTATTATCTCACACAGAGAGTGAGGCAGGTGGACCCAAACACAGGAGACAGCAGGCAGACAGGATCAAATGCAGAATATTTATTTGAAAAGTAACAAAAACTGTGATTCAGGAACAGACAAACTGAACAGAAGAGTCAACAAAAACTGCAACTCCAAAGCTGGAATAAAATCCAAACAAACTGACAAAGGGACGAGGTGCAGGTGGAGAGATGGGTACAGAAGCACAGGTGACAGAAATCGGGTGATAAAACAGAAGAAGAAGAAACGAGGTGATTGCCTCGAGGTAACACAGGGAGCAGGGCAGGGCTAACAAGGTTGATGCAGGGCAGGCGAGCAGAGAGTGGAGAAGGGAGAGAGGAGCCCACGCCCACAGAAACAAACAGACAGGAGACGCAGGAACACCGGAAGATACAGGGGGAAAATAAGCAGAGGCCTGGCTGTGGCTGTGACATATTATGACTCACAGTGTGATGAAGCTTTGAATTTCTCAGGTTATAGACCTATCGACTGCCAAGATGATTAAATTTGAATTTGATCGACGTGCTATGTGCTAAACATTAATCAAACTGGTGGGGTATCCACCACCAACACAATTAATGCCTCAGACTCATCGAAGCTCAAGTTGAATGCCCATCTTTTCTTCTTCATTATAGATGGAATCACTGTGATCTCACCCTGAGGACAATAATCACTTCTGGATAGAGAGGTGACAATTCATTTGAATTTCAGAGATATGTAAAATCTGCAAATTTGTTTATTTTCATCATCATTTTCAGCTGTATCTGTAATGTTTTAAGATGTATTGTTAAACTGGTGGTCCGGCCTAGCTGACCTGATGAGAATTTCCCAGGTCACAACTTCTGACCTCAAAGTGTTACAGGTGCATGACACCAAAAGTAAACAAAAAACATGGCGACATAACAGATGCATGATGATGATTCTTTTTATTTTACGGCACAGGTAACATTGGCGAGATACTCTGACATCAGTTTACATGCAGAACAGGTTATAACAGTATGTATTATTTATGCTTCCATTGGTGCTGCTATTTATGTGTAATGTCAGACAACTGCTGAAGCTGGGGTAGATGGATTTGCCCCAGGTTCCCAAGTAGGAATTATGGCTCTGAGTAACGTTCCATTGTAGTTTTTAAGGTGGGAAAATACCAACATCTGACATTGTCTAGAATGTAGCATAGCTCAGCCTGAAATATCTCTGAAACCAGGCTTGAGTTCATGGACTAAATGATGATACTCTCCCAGTTATGTCCTTGCTTGGTTTATTTCATGTACTCAGCTTTACGTCTGGATCTGGCTGCAGTTTATGCTGCAAAATAGCAATACCATGAAGCGTCCTTTGGTTTGCGTCTATTTGTTTGAGAGAGAGAACGAGCGCAGTGGTGTTCAAACAATGTAGAGACTGAATTAAGAGAGGGAGCGGTGGTAATGAGAAAACCAAAACTTTAGTTTCTGACTGTTTCGCAGTGGTTATGCTCAAAGCACAAATAATCATCCCCATTCTGTGCAATGTCTGACTATAGCCTAATATGAGTGAAACTTGTAATATGACAGCATTAAACATGCCCTATTTTGAAATAACATCATGTAAAAAAAAAAAAACATTCAACATGTTGCTGCCATTAAAATGTATGACTGTGATGCAGGGGTTTTCCACCCAGATGTTATTATAAAGAAACATTGTGACTGGCTCCATGTTTGGCTTGCTATCCAGTGACAAATGAAGTAAGATAGCTGTTGTCATGGATACAGTCTCATGTACATTCTAAACACAGATACATGCATGACACAGATAAAACACAGCTATGAGTTTTGAAATTGCTTAGGATTTAAGAACAGGATTTCCCCATCTTTGAAATCTAAGTTAAGATAGGAGAAGCAGTTAGGATTTTTTTTTTTCTGTAATGAGGCCCCTGAACTGAAAGAGAAAACACAGATGTAATTAAAGAAATCTGCAAGATTTCCAGATTGCCGTCTTGAAAAAGATGTAAAATTATACACAGCTGTACCACCAAACTACAGAGCAGCTCCTTCCCTCAGGCGGTGAGACTTCTTAACCTGTTTCAGCACTCGTCCATGTAAAATGTTTGTTTTACTTTTATCTATCCAATCAAGCCACTGTGTATAAATTTAATAGGTTTTTTGTGAGTTGCATAAAGGGAACTGCATCTTAATCTCACTATACAACCCTGTTGTATAATGATAAATAAATCTTGTACTTTGTAATGGATTTTCTATTCTATTCTATTCTATTCTATTCTATTCTATTCTATTCTATTCTATTCTATTCCCTGCAGTGTGGAGCAGCAGCAGTGGTGGAACAGATCGGCGGAGCCCTGTGAGAGCAGAGCAGATTCGCCATAATCTGCTGTATGATGTCAGCATGTTATTGTTCTCCTGGTTTGAGCCATGATTAGACAGCAGATTGAAGACATTTGTTGTGTGCAGTCCCACAGATTACTGAGAGACACGGTGACACAAAAACAACCAGCACTGCCAGCCGACCACACATCTGAGAACAGTGACTGCTGCACAGTCACGATAGAAAACACATGTTTCAGTCACATCATACAAATTGTTCACGTTTACACACTCACACATGAAATTATGCACTCAGCTAAATATCATGCACATTTTAAAACTAGTTAAGGTGTGACCATAGCAGCATGCATACAAAAACAGTATGTAAATAAATAATAAAGATGGAAAAATATATTTTTAGAGATGTATGGACGTTGTGGTATAATAGGATATCAAATTGCTTCACAGTTGAAAGGGCAAATCAGGGAATATAATAAAATAAGTCAAGTAAAGGTGTGCTGTAGGATAAAGCCATGGCAGATTATGCAAATCTATACCTTGACTAATGACATGAAAATTACATGTTCATACTGCATTACCATACACACAAATTCACACTCACACACTCACATGCATTAACAAGACTTACAAGAATGTGCTGATGTGCTTTGCGTGACAGATCCATGTATACATGAGCTAATGTTCGTGTGTGTGTGTGTGTGTGTGTGTGTGTGTGTGTGTGTGTGTGTGTGTGTGTGTGTGGTTAAATGCCTTCACGTGGGTGCTTGTGTGCCTGCAAGTGTGTTTTACTGTCTGTTCCCAGGCACGTACGTGTGTGTTTTCCTCCCCCGTCTAGTGCTCTAATAGTGTGTCCTCTGGATTAAGTGATATAAATGGATAGCTTTTCCTCCTGATGCACCATCCACCTGCAGGAAAAATAGGCCCCTGAGGGGGAGCGTTGTTGCCACACAGGGCCGACCCTCCCTTATTGTCTCTCCCCTCTCCGGTGCGTGGTATTCCAGGGCCACCGCTGCAGTCACCAAGGATCAGCAATGAGGGAGAAGAGACAAATGGAGAAGCTGAGGAAATCAGCAATTCAGATCAGTCTTGCTGTCAGAGGATGTGGGTCATAATATGCATCTGTGTGGATATGTGACAATAGGATAATGCGCCACCAGCAGGGAGTGAAGGCAGAACGTAGCCTGGTCTCACCAAAAGATGTATCAATAACATGCTAATGTCTTAAATCATTTCATATGTTATCAGAAGACGCCTTAATTTGGAGTCTTGGGGCTTTTCCATTGTCTGCACTGAGTCAAACCATACCACGCAGATTTGCATTTCCATTACAAGGGGGCATCTCGCCTACTCTGGCCAACCCATGACAACCCCCTTTCTCCCCCTCAAACAAGTGTGTGGTGTGAGAATTCATGTCTGTGTAGGAAAGTGGAGAAAAAGAGCTTTTTGAAAGTCTCGGTACTTTTGTAGCTTCTAACTGAATCTCTGTGCTTTGAAGTTTAGTTTCTCACCTGTGTCATTCTTTGTCATTCAGCTCTCTGCCTTATTTTATTGTTTCATGTTTTCCATCAGCCATGGTTAGGAGTTGTGTCAAGTTACCGCTGATGAAAACCCAACAATTCCTGACTTTGCTGCTTAAAGCTTTTAAATGACTAAATAGACAGGGGACTTTTCTTGTGAATAATTTAGAGGAAATGAAATGTGTTTATTATCTGCTATTCAGCAGCATGAAGACGTATCAGTTAAAAGACACACCTTCAAGCGGGTAGCCCAGTTATAATGGAGATGCAAATCCCTGCTGTGCTGGATTGACATGCTGAGTCAAACTGAATCAAACCAGGTCTGCACATGTGTATGTAAAACTTGTATATGATGGTCACCTGATTATTGTTACCACATTTAAAACTCATAAAATGTAGCAAAGAAGTAAAGGTGATTGTCGTCAAGCTAAGTCAGTTTTCATTTTATTGGAAAAACACCATCCAATTGCCATATTTTTCTGTGGCCTTACAGTGACATCATGGGAGAATATTTCCATGCATGGGCGGCACAGTAGCAGAAAAATGTTAAGCAATTCAAAGCCTCACTGGCAAATGTTGGTTTTTAAAGAGTTAGCCCTGCAGAGCTTCTTTCACCACTTACTGTGTTATATTTGATGAAGAAATCCATTACAGTAGAATGATTTCTCCACTGAAAATAGAAGATGAACCCATAATGAAATTTGGCTATAACACTTTTAAAAGATTTGAAAGTGTTTTTTTCAGTGGTGCTCTCACCATACGGTATCACTCTCCACCACTGCATGTGGACCCGACAAGTTTCCCGCTGTTCTCTGGGGTTTTGTCAAAAGGCATTTGAGGACATGTTGGAAAATCACTACCTGAAGCAGAATTCAGCAGCTGCGGGAAAGAGGATTCAGCACAAAAGTAGATTTCAGGACTTGATCACCAAATAATTTATGATATGCATTTAACATCACAGATGGTTTATATATATTTTAGTATCTGAGGGCAGAGTTTTGCTTAAATCTTCACCATTTTTAGTAACACTTCATGTGAAAGGATGTGCTTAAGACTGTCATGACACTGTCATAACCATGATATGACACCTATCATGAACATAGAGTCCTAGTAAATGTTTATGACTGTTGTCATAAGTGCCATTTAGTCAATTATGTCTTTTTAATGAAAAGTTGACATTGTTCGAGATGTCTGGCCTTGTAACTTTTAATTACATTCTTATGACAAGTCCAAATGATACCACTTTAGTTAGGTCAACAGAATTATTAGTGACACTGTTATAAGTGCATTTGACTGTGTAATAAGACATGATGACATCTTCATGACAAATCCAACATGTATCAATGTAGTTTAGACATCATGACAAATTATAATGGTCTCATAGAGTTTAATGTATGTAATGTTAACACTGTTTATGACAGGTAATGTTGTTAAGTTAACAAAGACATCTCAAATAATTCCAACATTCTTAAGCATACCCCATCAAATTAAGTGTTACTCAATTGCGGAACGCATTGTTTAGCATTTTATAACAGATCATATAAAGCCGATGCAAACACGAGTTAATAGTCATTGATGTTGCTGCTCTCTGCAAGTATTTTAGCTTCACACTTGTTTTGCAGGGATATAAAAGTTGCATAAAAAGTCTATTTTCAGAACTTTAACCTAAATTTGAATCATGCAAAAGTTTCTAATTTGCATCACAACATCTTCACAGCATTTGCCTCCCCCCACCCGGCTCTCCTCTGTCTTCCTCCTGTCTCCCTCCATCACCTCCACACCTTCGCTCACCTCGCTACCACACATCAGTAACAATCTCATTTACCGCCCCATTAATTGCTGGAATCCTAGACACTGGTGAGAGAGGTGTGTGTGTGTGTGTGTGTGTGTGTGTGTGTGTGTGTGTGTGTGTGTGTGTGTGTGTGTGTGTGTGTGTGTGTGTGAAGTTAGCAAGTAGCAGCAGTGTATTGAGGGAGGAAGGAGAAGTAGCAGAAAAGCTACCCAGAATGTGTCACTGACAGTAAACCTCCTCCACACGGGGCCTTGCTGAGGAATAGAAGCTTCTTATACAGTATGAACTGATACAGCATGTACAAAACATTAATGGCCCTAATTTGTTCAGTAAGGTGTATGGATAAGATGAATCTTAGTAAAAGCTGCATCCTCACTGATTTCCTATAGTAAATCTCTAATAGTCAGAAAGGTGGAGATGAAGAGAAGGAGAGGAGTTACCCTGTGTCTAGACTGCAAACATCTCATCTGTACCATGTGTCTATACCAACTGTCCAGCTCTATCCTGTCCATGTATTTAAAAGTAGCAAACAACAAAGGAGCATCCATACTTTCTGTGCAGTGTGCTGTTTTCCTTTGCCACGTAGGAGTGTTCATTATCAATTTTTCAACACAGATGCTGGATTACACACAGCGGTGTAAGACAGATATGATGGGCCCCAGTGTAAGCTATTAGCTAACAGCTAGCTAGCATTTATGTATCATCTCGTCACATGATCAAATAGAGACTTGACATTGGGCAACTATAAACATACATTTGCAGCAGTCATCTTTGCATATCTGTTTATGCCAAGAATCCAGAAGAAAATAAGAAATTATTAATTCAATTGGATAGTTTTTATTTAGTTAATTTATAGTACTTGTCTATTTGGTTATAGATTACTACTGACTATTTTACAATGTATTTAAAAACATGACAGAGACTGGTTTACTTTTATTGGAGGCATGTTTAACAAATGGCATCATTTCTAATTTAGTTTGAACACAGGTATATCTGAGATGGCAATCTGAATCACTGAAAAGAGAGATGCCCATTCTCCACCCAACACGTTGCTGGAGGACCCCCACCCCACCCCATGTGTCCCAGTGAAACCACACTGTCTGCACTGTCTATATTAACACCCCTCAAAGGAGAAAACATGCCATCAGAAACAATAAAATCAAAGTTGATAAAAGTTTAATTATTAAAATGATGAAATTATGATACAATCCC
>JAJHUR010034127.1:0-10380 GCA_027495735.1 Lutjanus campechanus | reverse complement strand
TCAGGTAATCTGTGATCCAGGAGACAAGGGAAGAAACCACTCCCATCTCTATGAGCTTGTTTTTGAGTATGTTGGGTTGGATGGTATTAAATGCGCTTGAAAAGTCAAAGAACATAATTCTTACATAAGCGCCAGATTCTTCCAAATGAGAGATGGAACGGTGGAGCATGTAGAGTACTGCATCATTCACTCCAATGTGTTGTGAAGTAGGCTACTTAATTTTATGTATGCAAGAAATACATTTTCCAAGTAAAGTCAGCTTAATTTTTCAAGTTAAAAAAAGCATAATTTTGCAAGTAAATTTCAGTTGGGTTTACTTGCAAAATGTATTTCTTGCATACAAAAAAAAGTAGTTATACAAAGGCCAGTCTTGCTTGATCTACATAATAATTTGATGCAAAAAGTTGCCTTCATTTTTAGTAGATCAAGCAGAATATTTTTATCAGTGCAGGATGTCACTCCTGTGACAATGCAGCTTCTGATTGTTGTGAATGGTCCTTTAACCCCTCTTGTTTGGCCTGTGCTCAGTGTTGAGTGTAGAAGCAGCTGGTCTCAAAGATTAGTGTTGGTGTTAATGCCGCTGACGGGCTTTAACCCTGCAGCAGGCGGGCGGGACCTGCGGGATGTCGACCTCCGCCAGCATCTACCCATCTGCCACCGCCGCCTTCACATCCCTCCTCCTGATCTGACTTGTTTTGATAAAGGAGTGAGGATACACGTGTTGTCGCTGTGGTGGCACATAACATGAGGAATGATGTCGGATAAATTTAGCCATATCAACTCAAAAGGAGTTAATATGTCAATTTGGTGTTTACAGCTCACTCTGTCTGCCCCCAAGTGGCCAAAAAATAGGTTGTCACAAATTTTAAACCAATTTTTCTGTTTTGTTGTTTATATACACTGTTGCATTACGCATATTTTATATTTTCAATATATTGTCAGATATAATGAAATTTAATGCTCATATTTTTTCATACTTCTTGTTTATATTCATATATTTTCTATTTTTCTAATAATTCTCTATGCTATATTTCTATTTTTGATTGGAGAGACTGTAATAAAACCCACTTCCTCCTGGAAATCAATGAAGTATTTCTGATTTTGATTCGGATAGTGCTGTACAAGTGACAGCTAACACAAAGATTTGATATCAATATCACTCTCGCAAAACCTCAAACCTGTATGGCAGTGCTATTTCATAATATAGTTCACCAATTTAAGCAGATATTACGGAGATAATGATTACGGTTGTATTTTATAAGTCAATGATTTTTTAAAAAAATTTAAACTTGTACTTCATCTTTTGTTTGTATTCAATATGATATAATTATATTGTATAATTTGTGCTTAAATATATTGCAACATGAAAAAAAAAATAATATGAATAAAAATAATATTAAGTAAAATTTATAATAAAGTTTATCTGGAGAAATGTAGCTTTATTACTATTATTACTACTATTATTACTATTATTTATGAGGTGCAAAATATTTTAATTTTTTTTTTTTACATAGAGGACGTCACGTTTACAAAATATTCAACATTTTATAAATAAAAGACGAAAACCAACTTATTTACATTTTTACGTCTGCCATCTGGCTCCTCCCCGCTCTACGTCACACTCCATCCACTTCCACGCGCTAAACACCCGCCCCTCCCTTTCCCTCCGCAGAGCTGCATTCCTGCTGCCACATCGGACCGAACCATTCTGCGTTAGCGACGACAGTTTAGCTTCACAATGGACCAAAAACACACATGTCACACGGTTTTAACTTAAAAATAATATTGGATATTATCTTGCTGTTTGTGTGTGTTTATCAACTTCATCATTTTATCCGTTTTACAGTGGATAGTTGTGGAGTTTCCCGAAACCAACATCCCCCTCTCCTCCCTCTTTAAAGTGGTCTGCCCCGTCTTGCTGCCATGTTGGATGTACGCATCGCTGCTGCAGCTGCTGGAGTTCCCGAATGAAAGTTGAACGTTTTTCCGCGTACAGACACACAGCGAGCCCTTATTTTTTCACCGAACACTAAAAGGAGAAGTTAAGGTTGTCTCTTAAGCAGGACCAAGCCTGGAAAACACCCCCGTCCTCCTCCGCCCTCCAGCCGGGAGTCGCACTTAGCGGAGATGATCCGGTTGCAGGCCACAGCAACCGGAGCCCGCATGGATTTTCTGTAATTAGTAGTGTTTGCTGAGTCCGTCCGGAGGATATCTGCATCGTTTCGGGGTTAACAAGAAGAATTAGGAGCCATGAACAGCCACCCGCCGCCCCGCAGGTCTGTTAACGTCGGCTCCATCCTGCTGACCCCGCAGGAGAACGAGTGCCTGTTCGGCTACCTGGGCAGGAAATGCGCCGTAAGTTTCCCAGTTTGTTTACCACCTGCAGGTCCAAAGAAGGTGCACATACATTCACCCACATGTCATATAATCATCCAGACGGTGCTTTTCATTCCTGTTTATCCTTCTCAGTTAGTATGAAACGGCAGAAACCTGCTTTGACACCGTTGTGGCGTTCAAACCGGGGGCCCGGTGTTGCAACGAAATCGGTGACCCTTCAGACTCTTTGACGTCTCTACTGTTTACACGTATTCTGATAGCTGTTAAAAAATATGGCGACCCCTTCTGTATTTGGGCTTTCCATCAGCTTCTGCAGCATTACTTTAGGTTAAAAGCTCAGTAAGTGAACCAGGTAGAGACAGTTTGTCAGTTTACATCAGTAATAATTCACCTATTTGTTCATGTTTTGCAATTATGAACATTTCTGCAACACTAGATTTAGCATTTTTGATAACTGATTCGCCCAAATGTTTAAGTTCAGGATGCACAATAGTTTCTTTCTCCTTCTTATAGCTGATGCAGATAAGATAACTGATAATTTAACATTTTTAACTGTAAGTTCATATAATCTGCAGTTTATGCACAAGTCAGGGTAAGAATGGTTAAGATGAAGCAAGCAAAAATGGATTTTTTACGGTAACGGATCTGAGCAAATTAAATCTGTCAGCACTGTTACAACAAAAACAAAAAGTACATTTTAAAAAACCCTCACAAACATGCTTTGGCTTTTATAGAGAATTTTGCGTCAGAATTCAAACAAAAAGCTTTGATAGCCTGTCAAATCAGATATATCGGTTGTAATTTCATTATCAGAATAATAAATAACCATATACATTTTCCATTATCAACTAATTTTGCATCCATAGTTTAACGCTACAAGGAGTTTTTAATTGGGTATCAGTCTCAGTTTGTTACTGATGCCACCACCGCCAAATATGAGCTATGCAAGTTAAGGAGACCATTCTCCTTGAAATCAGCCAAAATGAACTTGTATTAACATTTTCACTGGCAAAGTTACATTGAGTTTTACGTTAGCCAGTTAACATGAAGCATGAGGAGATTTTTATTTAAAAAGTTATATTTTTGACCATCTTCTTGACCACATACCTCCAGTGATATTCATCCATATTGTAACTATATTGTAGGTATGGCCTCCCGGTAAAGTTTTTTAGGACTTGGGAGTCCATGCTGTTAGCCTGTAGTGTATACATCTGACTGCAAAGCTTTAGCCTAACGCTCTACTGACTGAGCTGCCAGGACGCCCCAGGAAACTTAAGCTTAGTTGGACAACTTAATATCTGGCTAATGTCTTAAATTGTCATTCCAAGTCTTGAATTGGGTCCAGATAGACCAAAAACAGTCTTGGCTTGGCACGTTTTTCTTGACCTTGACATAAAACATTATGAGGTTTTCGGTTAGAGATGTCCAGATAATGCATCATCTGTTAACATTTTTCTGGAGCAAGAAATTGTTGAGTTGCCGCTTTTCCCGTTATCAAGGTCAGTCGTGTGTTTTCTCAAATCATAGAGACGGGTGCAAGCTCCCGTCCTGCCATTTGGACGCCACTTTGACACTTCAGGGCCACTTCTCCCAGCTACAAATCGTTTAACGTGAAAACCAGCACCAACACCTGGACGTTGTTCTGCTGTACATGGTTTAATCTGATCTTTTGGGAGGTGATGTAATGCGATGATTGCAGGGACAGCTCAGCAGGTTTTAATGTCAGCTGCTGCTGGTTTCACAGGCTCAGTAGGAGCCCAGCATGCAGGGTCAACTGCAAGAGGCAGCTACATGCAGGGTGAAACACCTGAGCTCATAGGTCAGCACAGCAGATTAAACTGAGACTGGTTAGGTGGATTAGCCCTGACCGGTATGGCTGGATATGAACCGTGAACGCTTTCTGCATGTGACCAAAAGGTGTCCGTTGTAGTCGAGTATCAAAAACTGTCTAGGTTGCACAATATTAGGCATGATTAAATAATGAATTGTGCTGCAATTTTTATATAAAACTTTTACAAAGTATTGGAAATGGTCCATAGTCTGTTCTCTTAAAACAAAACTGGTGATAGTTTCTTTTAATTTCTTTTAGGTGCTCAATTGTTTCCTTCTTCTGTGTCTTGTTGGTAAATGTTTTGTTCTTGTTAGCATTTGTTGTATTATATTCTAGGTCCTGACAAACTGTCATACTCAAGATCATGAGACGATCAGAACTACAGCTGTCTCACTCTTAATCCCCGTCTTCAGTCTTCTGAAAACTTAAACCATGAAGTAAACCAGTGAACAAATAAAACCAAGCATTGACACCACCAGTAGTTACTGCAGTGCCCTTTTTATATCCATAACAAAATGATCTCAAAGGTTTGATGTTGCGCCCAGGACTAATTCCACATGTTACCAGTGAAGTAAAGTCATTAAACTGCTTTGATCATTAGTATTTGTTTTCGTTAAAGAACAGCATTCAGGATAACTTGTGATCAGACTTCATCTCCTCTTCCACACAAACACACAGATGGAGCGTTGTCCGGGGGGGTCAGTTCAAAAGCAGGATTAGAAAGTTAGACAGATATCTGTGACAACAGTAAAGCTAAATCTGCTGATACAGATTTGCATCTGAAAATCAAACCTGAGATAGTACACTCAGTGTTAGGTTTGTGTTATGCAAGATGTTTTTTTTTTACTTCTGAAAATAAAAAGCAGAATTTAAGATAATATCAGATAAAAGCTTCCTAAAGTTATGTGGCTAATTTGCTAATCCGGCTTTGTGGAGAGCCCCTCTGCTCATCAAACGGCTCTGTGGTGGATTTATCTGGAGGTAGATTACATAAAAAGGAGAAGCACTGAATTAGATAGTTTGGATTTATGACTGTTGTCTGTTGTACAGCTGATTTTTCAGACATGACAGAGGCAGCAAGGGAGAACATGGAAGAATGGAAAAATGCTGTTGGCTGCCTCGGTGTCGCTCGTGCTGCTGCTGGTATTTTCTTGGTGCGCGTCCAGCTCGTACTGAAGCTGCTGCAGCTGCAACTGCTGTCTCTCTCTCTGGAGTCGGACAGAGAGAGAGACAGTTGTAAGCAGCAAGACTTTGGTGCAAACAGGGAGGCAGCCACACAACCTGGGGACCTGCCGGAAGTAGCCACAGCAGCACCTTCAACGTGAGCTTGACACAGACAAACAAAAAAGAGGGACACCAAGGCGATAAGTGCAGAAAAATGTATATACAAATGCTTGAATACTGATCATGGAATTTGAATACCAAGGCGTAGGGCTGCACAATTTGGTAAAAAGTCATGTTGCGATTATTTTGACTGAAATTGTGATATGTGATACGATTAGTGGCAGTGGATAAAACAAACATGTTTTCTTTCATCTGGAGAACAAGATTTTTGGCCATGTCATCTATGCAGCAGTACAGTACCTCATTATAATGCTGTTCTCTCAAATATTTTTGCTTTTTTCAAAAAATTGCGGTGTGGTTCTGGTTCTGTGATTTGGATATTGCACTTGGCCATACTGTGATTTTATTGCAAATTTGCAATTACATGTGCAGCCCTAAAACAGAGCTTTGAATCTTCAGTCGAGGCTCATCTTAGAAGCAAGGTCTCCATCTACATAGACGGACACCTGTTGATTTTGTGCAAAACTCCGTCTTTAGCTTTGTTTTCATGTGCCGTAGTTGCGCTTGAGAACTCCTCCTGCTGGTGGGACTGAAAGTTCATTCTTGACCTTGTGAACATGAGGTGACAAAACAATCGCACCATAAGATGAATGGCTGTTTTGTTGAAATTGTTTTGTCAACTGCTTTTTGGTCAAGAATGAACTTTGAACTTCAACTTTTAAGTCAACATGGATCAGAAATTCTTAAAATGCTGTGAAAACTGGAAATGCCAGCCTCTACTGTTCCATGACAGCTGGGAAAAAACCACTGAGTGGACCTTGTGGTGAGATTGCTTTAACATCTTTTTGGTGCTGCTTTGAAGGGCACTTTCACACCAGAGAATCTGTAGTCTGCTGCTGAGAATCATTTTATTCATGTACCACAAGGTCAGACAATCAGAACTCAACTGCAGAGGACAAACAAGCATCTGCATGTGAGTTTGTTCATTTTGTTCACAAAAACGTTGGCTGTTCAGCAACCAGCTATCAAATCTCAAGTGGCTGTTCTCATTCTTGAATGCACCACCATACAGACGATGGCGGTCAAAGAAGTTCTATTTCCAACAGCTTTGACCATTAACAACTCATAAAATCTAAAAGATGATGGATTATTATGGATGGATTATGGATTATCAATCTATAGAAAGTTTAAAGTCTCTGCAAGTTGATTTTTATTGGAATTAATTTAAACTAATGACAGTCCAGCAGCCAGAGATACTCAGTTTGCACTGATACAAAACAGAGAAAAGAAGCAATTCCTCACACCAGAGAAGCTGGAACCAGAAAATGATTTGTGTTTTTGCCTGATAGAAGATTGAAATGGTTGATTGGTTTCCAAAATCTATTTTTTGTCGATTGAATAATGGATGATTTGATTAATATTTTCAGTACAACTCAAACCCAGCAAAAAAAATTCATCTAAAATTGATGATGATAATTTGGAAATGATCATCAGTGATGTAGTTAACGGGCCAGAACATCGGTACTGTCCTTTTGGCTTTGTGGTTATCAGCAGCAGAGGCACTAGCTGATGTAACCTGCAGAGAGTCTGTCTGTGTTTACTGCTGCATACTTTCCCTCGGTGAGAATTTACAGAGCCTAAATGAGGCTTTTAACAGCCGACCTCCGACCTTTCCTGTGTGATGCTGAGCGGTGATTTCATGGTGAAAAGTGTTTCCTGCTGCTCCTCTGACCTGCACTCATAATTCACAGAGGAGGAAACTGGCCCAGTGGCATTTCCTCTTTCCTCCCCCAGCGGCTGGAGTTACTTTCTGCCACAGAGGGAGAAATCCTGGCAGAGGATTTAACGATGTGCGACTTCTGCAGAAACCACAAACCAGAACAGTCCGAGGACAGGACAGTGCTGAGGACAGCAGCTGGACTCCGCTTCCTGTCCCGCAGAAATGAAGGTTAAACATTGTGGAAAAATGTCAGATCACTAGATTTGAAATGAAACACTCCCTGTTTCATAGTCTTAGGACAATGCAGCAGCACAGTGATCCTGAACACACAGACGTTTTGTTTCTGCCCAAATCAGTCACATGACCTCAATCTGACCCACTGACTGTAGATAAAGATGGACAACCTGTTAGTTTGGTCAGTGTTAGTCAGGGTTGGAGCCACAGTATCGAGGTCCCGCCCACACACCTGGATGACTCAATTGCGAGCAGAACTCAGATGTCAATCACTGATCTGAATAATGAACACTTGAACAAACATCAGCATGATAAGAACGATCTAAAATGACAGAAACCATGTTTGGAGAATTTTTGAAGTTTCTTAAAATGAATGAATAATTAGTTTCCTTCAACATTTTTGTAATACTTTGCAGTATACTACTAATATTCTACAGTATTATAGTTTACTTTAGTACAGATAATAGATTTTTTTAAAAACTCCACTGTATAATGAGACTGCTACTGTACTCTTGCTCATTGTCCTGCCCACAGCACTGTCTGATTGGTTAGATGGCATGAGTAATAGCCAATCAGCACTGAAGTCTGTGTCAGAGACAGGCCTGAAACACAGAGCTGCTCCGGTGAGTGAGAGGAGCTGTGTGTCGAAGGGAAGGCAGCAATATGGCCGAAGTTAGAATAAACATCACAATCTTTATGATCTATTTCTATGATGACAAGCCTGCCCAGGTTCCCAGTTACACCACTGAAAATGTCACAGCTTCCAGGATTTCACTCAGGGGAGATGAGAGCGACGACTTTTAAATCAGTCACTCTTCTTTTTCTTTAAAATTCTGTGCCTCACAGTATTTACACTTCAAAGTAAAACACAGCACGCATCTGTCTTGTCTTTTCCCAGCGACTCTGCCTCGAGATTTAGGGAATTATTACTTTAATGAGTAACAGCTCCAGCAAAACTGTATTTCACTCTGTGATGGTTAAATTTAGTCTGTGGTGCTGAACTGTGAGGAAAGCAACTATGTTCTGTTGCACCACAACTGCACCATATACACTTACACGCACTAAATGAGGGTTTGGTACAAATTCTTTGCACTGATTATATTAAGTAATTGAATTACGGCCGTTTCTTGAGGAAATGTTTCAGCCCTTGTAGTTGTCTAGAATGAAAAGAGAGCACTAAGGGAGAAAATGTAACCCTACTTTCTTACTTCCATACACCCACCAGTCACTTTCACAAAATTGCACAAATTGTCTCACAAAGTCACCAATTCCCACCTCAGAAAGGTGTCAGGTGATGTCGTTTCAGACGCTGTTTGACCATCTGACAAGCTCGACAAGCCGTCGGGACATACTGAGGTCTTAAAGGACAGGGTAGCTCTGCCTCTGCTGCTTTGAATTTGACCATTCTTGTAAAGAATTGCAATAAGGGTAAAGTTGGGGGACTCGCACAAGCCTCCCAACTCAATGGAAGTGATTTACTGTGTCAGATGAATGCACCTTCAATTTGTCAAGTTGATTTTGAAGCACAAAGCAAATGAATGCAAATGATTTATTTTATTTTGCAGATTTGAGAATCCTTTGTCAAGATGTTTGCATATGTTCCTCATAATCTGATTTCAAAAGGTTTCAGTGTTCACCCGATGATCTGTTTGTTGTCTCTCCCCTGGTGAAGCGAGTGTTTGCTGTATCTGGTCCTTATCGCTGTTCAAATGTTTTGCATCGTGTAGATATCCTCTTCCTTGTTGGCAGCTCTGTTGCTGCATTGTGATACGAGCAGCCTGGAGGTTTTATTAACAACACGCCAGATGTGTGTGTAAAATCTGGACAGATCAGCAACTTCACTCACTGCAGAATTCAGATACCTCATAATTAAATGCATTATTGTTTGTGCACTGTGCAGCTTGTGATATTCACCGTCCTGTCCTTTGTCCTCTGTGCGTGCAGACTCTGTGTTCGGCGGTGGTCCAGGTGTACGGCACAGACCGGAGCTGCAGCTGGGTGAAGAGATGCTGTGGAGTCGCCTGTCTGGTCAAAGACAACCCACAGAGGTCCTACTTCATCAGAGTGTTTGACATCAAGGTGAGTGAGACTGTCCTGTAAAGGAAACATCTGTAAAGCTTGAACTCATCACCAGAGGATAGTTGAATGAAACATCTAATTTAATTGGGCTCAGAAATCTATTGCAGTATGTCGCCTTGAAATTCTGAGTTGTCTAAACTTTTTTTTACAGTGTTACAGTATAAAAATATGAGGCCTTATACACCAACATTTTAAAAAGGTTTAATATTATGTCAACTAAAATGTGTGCCACAGCCCTCATCTGTGCCTCGGTCTCTTTTCCTCTAAATTCTGGCGGTGGCTTGTCTTCTTCAGTCTCTATAATCTCGCTATCGATGCCAAATTAAAAAAAAGTCTTCAGGGGGAAAAAGAGCAAAAATGGCTCTTTTGATCATAAAGGTTGCAGACCCCTGGCTTAGCACAAAGACTGGAAACGAGGTGGCAGCAAGCCTGACTCTGTCCAACAAAATCCACTGACTAGCACCTACAAACTCACAAAGTAACATGATTTATGTTGATTATCTGTTCGAAAACTGAAGTGTAAATCGAGAATTATACTCAGATTATGAACGTACATCTATGAGATTGTTACTGATTTGTTTGCCAGTAATATTGTAGAAGGATTGTAGTCTTTATTTATTATTCATTATGGCTAATTTGATAGGGACAGATACAATATACACAGACAGACTGAGGACAGGTATCCGGTGCAAGTATCATAGTGTTAATCGTGGATGCTGATTTGCAACACCCGTCCCTAGAAGGGCTTTTACGAAAATAAGGGACTGAAAATTGTGGGCGGCTGTGGCTCAGTGGTAGAGCGGGTCGTCCCCCAATCGGAGGGTTGGTGGTTCGATTCCCGGCTCCCCTAGTCTACATGTCGAAGTGTCCTTGGGCAAGACACTGAACCCCGAAC
>JAJHUR010034114.1:845-12885 GCA_027495735.1 Lutjanus campechanus | reverse complement strand
GATAAGTGATGATCATTATACTAATTTTTCAAGTGGCAGAATGTGCTGTTTTAAGTCTCTCAAATAAGGAGAGTTGCTGCTTCTTTCTGTTTATTATCACAATAATAATAATATCTTTGGCTTTTGGACTGACAAGTAAGACATTTAAAGACATCAGTGTGGCAACTGGGATGGACATTTTTCACTTCTTTCTGACATTTTATAGACCAAATTATGAATCTACTGATCTAGAAATTAATCAGCAGATTAATCAATAATAAAAATAATCATTAGTTGCTGCCCCAAATTAAACATGACAATTGATTTAGGTCTTTGTTTTCATTTGATTAAGACTGCAACTAATGATTATTTGCATTGTCAATAATTTTCTTGATTAATTGATTAATAATCCTGTCACAATCACGTGCTCCTCATGTTTGGACCTATTTTTCAAGTCTTTCTTTTAATTAATTAATTGATCTGTTGATCGTTTTCTATATTAATCAATAGTTGTCTGGTCTATAAAATGTCAGAAAATTGTTTTTAAAAAAAAGTTTTTATCAGAACAAGGTGATGTCCTCAAATGTCTTGTTTTGTCCACAACCCAAAGATATTCAGTTTGTGTCATAGAGGCATAAAGACACCAGAAAATATTCACATTTCACAAACCAATTAATTGATAATCAAAAATGTTGGCAATTAATTTAATAATCACTGCATTAATCCTTGCAGCTCTACACTTGACAACTGCTAATAAATAAAACTGTTTGTATGGGTACTAGTAAAAACGGACTTTGGGCAAGTAGATTTCTGACCAAGTGGCAATAAAAATACCTTAAAGTTGAACCCTGATGTTATGAACATTGGAATACTGATTGTATCCATAGCTCAGCCCCTTGTATGCAAATCACAAGCTCTGACAGTCACACAGCTGGAATGTGCATCTCAACATCTGTCACAGACACCCTATGGACCGGGTGAGGTCACTAGTTTGGAGTCATCACCAGTTGTTTTTAACTGTGGGCCTCATCTCCTGTCCCGGTGCCTGCTCCTGTCTCCGTGTCTGCGGTCATCTCTCTCTCTGCCTCTGTCCCGGTCATCTCTCCTCCCTCTACTGCCCCACTCAGCCTCTCTGTGTCGGTCCCGGTCCTCCCTGTCTCTTTGTCTGTCCCACTCCCTCCCTCCACCTCCTCCCCGTTCCTGCACCGGACCGACCCCGAGGTTGATGGGCTTACGGAAAGGCCTGTCCCTGCCGCCGAACCGCAGCTGCCCGGACTCTTTCTTCCCTCCCTGCCCGCCGCCGAGCCGCCGGGGGACCCATCCTTTGAGGGTCCTCTCCTGCTCAAAGTCAACAAACACTTCGTGCTGGTCCACCACTAGCTTGTTGGCGTCCCGGCGGGCCCGGACCACACTCCTCTCCTCCTTGTACTCAATGAAGGCGTACCCTTTGGAGAAGCCCGTCACGATGTCCCGCACCAGCCGGAGCCGCTGGATGTCTCCGTACTTGGAAAACACCTGGTGCAGTTTGTCCTCTGTGGTCTGCGGGTTCAGACGGGACACAAACAGAGTGAGTAGCGGGTCTCCAACTACACCTTTGTTGGGCTTATATCGGGCACCCATAGCCCTCCACACGGCCCGGTCATGGGGCTCCACGTCCGTCCCGTCGATGCTGCCAGCTTTCAGCGGGTCGTACAGCTTCGCTATCGGACTCCAGTCCGCCATGTTTACCCTGAGTCAAGTCTCCTTCTTTAAAACCAGGATGGTTATTTCACTTCATTAATCGACAGTTAGCTACTTAAGCCCAGAAGGCTCATTGAATGTTTGTTTTCCCCTCAGCAGAAAGTAGCCTAGTACCGTGTACATCAAGAAAAACATTCCGTAATGAAACGAGTGCTTGTCTGTCGCGTTTAAAGGTTCCTACTCGATTACGGCTTAGACCCAGGGGCCAGTATTTCAAAACTTTTACTCTGGATCAGAATTATCCTGATTTTGCAATCCTTTTTTAGCTATCCGTGATCAAACTGATCATGTCATGGTTTTGTCCTGCTTTTTCAAAGAATTGTCAGATAAGATCATTGTGATCCAGATACCAATAGATCAGGATTGCAAATTTTCAGTCCTCTCTTGGTCAAAGTAACATTCAACAACACAGATTTAATTAAGTGTTTTGCTGGATAAAAGACAAGCAAGCGAACAAACAATCACTGTAACATGACTGCTTTGCCAGCATACTGCTGTTTTTATTGATCAAAAGACCCTCAGTCAAATAATGGTTCACTAGACCGTCTCATTGACCGTCCAGCTGGTCAATCTGGTTGCAGTGCTGCCAGGGTCATCTATTTGGGGCTTCCACAGCAGGGAGGAACCTTGTATCATTTAGTGATATTATCAAGCATGGCATAGGTGAGAATTATGTTGCACATTGCACTTTAAGGGGAAGAAATGTGAAATTCTTGTTTTTGCACCAGCCAATTTTTACACAACAGCTTGGAGTTTTTGGGTGTTGTAAAGTATTGTTGTATTAGTAAATTGTCTAAATTACAATAGATCTCGTTTTGGCATGATCTGTGTTACTTCAATGTGCAAGAAATGAATAAAAGAATAATTAAATACATCTCATGAGTCCTACCTGTCTCTGCATCCACCTTGAACCCATGCTGAATCAGAGGATCATCTAGTATGATTATACTGGAGAAAATGCATCTGAAATATCACAAACTCTGCAACTCACACCAGAACAATCTAGATGGATAAACAGTACTACAGGTAAGAGGAATGTTTGTGATTTTGGGGTGAGCTGTCCCTTTAAAGTCTGGAACCAGGGTATGTTTACCAGAAAGTGTTAAAGTCTTTCGCACAGCAGATGTGGCAGAGAAACACGTTTGTGAATAATAACATTAATGATGAGTGTGTCCATTCAGGTGCGAGTAAGCCACACCAGTGAGCCTGCATTCACCATACCATAGCCCTGACACTGGAGCACTTGGCATTCAACAATTTTACAGTTATTAGTTAGACCAGCATTTAAGTATAAGAGAAAACGTCATTCTAAATAAACAAAAATAATTAAAAACCTCTAACACTATTGAATATTACAACACATTGTAACATTGTACAAAAAACATTATTTAATAAAACGGTGAAAAACATCTGTTTTGACTTCACATTGAATCACTCATCACAAAATCATAGAGATGTGGCCTTTGTACAGTTATGTTTATATGCAGATTTCTGTTTGTTATATTCTGATGTCCCTTGTACAGTGTCAAACTGTTGTGGAAAGATCTATTTCAAAATGACAGTTCCGTTGAGTAGATGTGTCTAATCTGCAGCTGTTTCAACAGCATGGATCAGATATTTTGTCTCAACTATTTGTTGAACTAAATCTGTATATGATGAGCCATCCTGCTCTTCAGCAGCGCTCCTCCTTCGTCAGTTTCCGATCGCCATTACATGTCCTCCACACTCCATTTATAGGCTGCCTCCTGGACGGCTTTTTTATCTGCCATCCGCGTGTAGCGTTTCTGTTCAAAACCATTTGACCTGCAAAACAAACCCACAAATCAAATTCCACTGTAATTTATGCAATAACAACCTTAACTCATTCCTTAACAACAAAAAACTCCCCATCAATTCAAAGTAGAAACCAAAATTGTGATCATGATTATTGGACCTTATGCAAGAAGCCATATACAAACAGATTTTGTCTTATTTTTGTGTGTATTTACAAATCGTTCTTATTTTGTTAGTATCCAAATGATTTCTGGGATTCACCACTATTTACTTTTTTTTCCTCTTCACTTATGTAAGAGAAAATTTCATGAGTGGTCGAGAACACTCTTACCAAGCTTTAAATTTTTTAAAATCTTGTTTTCACAGTCCATCATTTGTCTGTCCAATGCAAGGAAACATTTAAAGTTAATAAATATTTATAATTATCATTTATAATTTAATATTATTTATTTATTCCTATTTATAAAGACAATATTCAAAGGGAGAATCTAGAATGCTTTTATCTATTTGATACCATCTTAAATTCAGTAGGTTACGGGTTTTAGCCTGCTGGTCAGAGGACAAAACAAGTTATTTGAACATGTGTAGCCACGAAACCCAGAAACTGCCATAATGTAATTAAAGGTTATCAGACAAGTGAAAAATAATTAAAAAATAACCTACTAAAAAAATAATAAAATATTTAAAATAAAAGTGTAAAAAGAAATCTAAAACTTTACTTTAAGCTCTGATCAGTTGGTAAAAATGGCAAAGTTTTCATTTCTTTTCCTTTATCACCAACCATTTGATCAATTTGTAAGAATATGTTGCTGCATGAGGCCCAAAGGGCAATTACAAAATAAAAATAAATTGTGGCTGTGAACAGAAATAGAAGGGAAATTTGTTTGCATATGGCCTCCTGCATGAGGCCCAAGGTCCCATTCACCACATTACAAAAGCATCACACTTTGTACCTGTCAACTCCATCCCAGCGATAACCTGGTGGAATATTGAAACGGTTTGGAGGTGGTGCTGGGCCTTTATATCGAGGTTTCTCTGAAAAATAAATACATAAATAAAATAGATGGGTTACAATATACTCTATAAGTGGTAAATGGCCATTTTGCATCAGTCAACTCGAGGCACACAAATATGAACTCCTTAAAACCTTGCGTCTTCGTGTTGCGTTCCTTTTTCCGTCTGAGCATCGCAGCCATTGGATCTCCCTCCCTTTCCTGCTCTCTCAACATGCGGTCCAGATCCTCATCATCACAGTGACGTGCCAGCGGCTTCTGGGCCTCATGCAGTGCATCCTCAAGTTTCTGCTGATGCATCTGGCTTTGGGCCAACCTATAAACACAAACTGACTTTAATCATGGAGTCGGCACATAACACATCACAAGTGTTTATGCAGTCACAATCAAGCTCTCTAATGTGTGAAAATTTTATGCAGACTTACCCTTTCCCCCACTGGGCATATTTCTCATCCTTTGCTGCTTTATCTCCAGCTTTCCTCCTCTGTTCTTCTCTCTCCGAATCCAAATCCCTCCTTTTACCGCTCTTGTCTCGGAACACCGTCTGGGCATTGCGGGATTCATCTTATCACAGCAAGAAAATGGTTATAAAAAGTCATCTGAATGATAACTGCATCAAAAGCTAATAACAACTGTGACCAGAGATATCTCTGCAGGCATTTTTTAAAATATGCATCAGTCATGAAGATGACATGAGCTGGAAAGTCCTGTGAGCTCTCCTTCACAGCTGTGAAGGAAAAGTATCCTTGGTGTTTTAAAAGGGTTAGAATTCACCAAAGTCGAAACTCAGCAACTCCTGTGTTCTGCAAGGTAAAAGTTACTGATTTCGAATATGGAGTTTTGTTGGTTTGGCTTCTAAAACAGCAGTGAAAATATTCTAAATATAGTATACATTTAAACTGGCATTGGTTTTTTTAGGGGGCTAAAATCCATTTTGCTGTTGACCCCGTCCACAGCAGTTCATTACTTAGCTCCCGTGCTGGTACTCCTCCCTGCTTCTCTAAACTGGGGGCGTGCTGAGCACCAAAAAATGAAAATGACGACAAAATTAAATATTAAGGATTAGGGTTTTCAATAATCAGCCACAGAAAATGCAACCCTACGATCAATAAGTACCTCATACAACCCCACATCTAATAATCCAAATAATCCCCTTAAAAGTAAAAAACTGAGCCAACCTTCTAGTGGCTGGTTGTTTCTTTCTCTTCGTCGGTTCTCCTCCTGCTCTTTCCTTAAAACTTCTACAGAAACCAGACCGGCTTTCCCACCTGAAAGCATCCTTGGACCCTGAGAAGACAAAAAAAAGTAAACCTGCATGAGTCTGATCAATTGGACTTTTCATATACACAGCAAGTTCAGGCAAATCAGATTTCATATTAATCTTTGCTCTTCTCTTTGGACATAATTAGCTCACCTGTGACTGGCCAGGTCTACGAGGTGGTGACAGATCCCCATCTGAGTCCTTTCCACTGTGCGGCCGCCTCCTGGGTGGTGACTGGTCAGGATCAGAGCCTCGTTTTGTTTTTGAGCGCATCCTTGGAGGAGATTGGTCAGAGTCTGAAGCTTCTCTCTTTTGTGGCTTTTTTCGTGGAGGTGACAGGTCAGAGTCTGAGTCATGCCTATTCTGAGACCTCTTAGGATCAGGTTTTTTATTTGACGATGATGAGCTGGGCTTTTTTCTGGCAGGGGATGAATCTGAGAGTTTCAGCAAAATGAAAAAAATGTTTCAGTGTGACACTTCATTATCAAGCAATTAAATTTGATGGATATGAATTAAGGTATATTTCAAATAGATTTCCATAAAGAAAAGTGATAATATACAGTGTGCTGTAAGGTCGTCTGGTTGTTGTAACGTTTTTATTTTAGTTAATATCATTTTGACCTATGCAGAAAGAGATCAGGTTCAGGCTCAAAAATTACTTCTTTTCTCTCACCTTGACTTCGCGCCTTCCCTGATTTCCCTGAGTGTTGTCTTGGAGGTGACAAGTCCGGTGAATCATGGCGACCTCTTCTGGGAGGGGATATGTCTGGGGAGTCATGGCGACCTCTTCTGGGAGGGGATATGTCTGGGGAGTCATGGCGACCTCTCCTGGGAGGGGATACGTCTGGGGAGTCATGGCGACCTCTTCTTGGGGGAGATGTGTCTGGAGAGTCATATCGGGTCTTTCTGACAGGAGAATCAAGTCTCCGTCTCTTTGATGACAGCTCTGGCGAATCATGGTGACTCCTGTTTGATGTCACAAGCTCTGGATGTTGATGCTCTCTTCCTTCCCCCTCTTCTGCGGCTTCGTTTTCACTAGCTATTGGGAGAGAAGACTAAAAGTAAAACACTTTTTCAAACCACTGCAGAGATAACGATTCTCTTTTCTTCATTCACAAATAACAATTACCTCCAATCACTTTCCATCTATTGCTGGTTCTGAAGGCTTCCAGCTGTTTCACTTCCTCTGGTCTCTCATCAATCACCTCCGCAATCTTCAAGGACAAACACAAGAGATTCATATACATCCTTTGTAACAAGGTAAAAGCTTAATCAAGATTAAAATCTCTTTTTCCAAGAGTGACCTGTCCAGGAGGGCTTAGAAAACATTGTTACAACAATAAACACACACAATACAAGTAGAACTGTCACACACCAGAAAAAATTATGATACAGGTAGAATTTTCTAAAACGATTTCTGCACGAAGCTTTCAGAGGAAATCGCATGAAAGGGTTTGGACATATGATAAAAAATTTAACAACCACCATAGATTTCACATTTATTACATAGTGGCTGTCCCTGCAATACCTATGTTTGTGTTAGAGCATTATCGTCAACAAATAAATCATTTAAAAAAAGTTTTCTTGATTGATGATTGATTGATTTATCTTAAGTGATCATAAGCATAATCATTATGCTTTTTAGTATGACATTTTTCAACACTTAAATCAAGATAAAACAACGTTTATTAGGATTTTTATTACAACCTATTAAATAACTCATTAAGGAAATACATGAAAACAATTCAAAGCACGTCATGTTTGTAGAGTCAACGGGCTAATCACTACAAATGAATAGACTTAGGGTCGTGTCTAGAAGGAAACCCTTGAATTGCGAAACTCTCGCGTGATGTGTACGCGTTACTTCTTCACTGTTCACCTTGGCCAAACTAATTCTGTTTAATAGAATGACAACGTTGTGGTTAGAATCTGGGTAGGTTTAGTGACATAAAGGACTTGGCAATGTTCATGGTTTTGATTAAACTAATCACTATCGCGAAATCCTTCGCGGGACTGGGGTTCCCTTCTAGTCGGTTAAAGCTCGAAAACATTAGCTAAGTCCTCACCACTGGAGCTTCCTCTTCGTCCTCTTCAATCTCCTCCTCTTTGACCATCTGTTTCCAGTCTATGTCATCGTCTACTATTTTAAGTCTTGAGTAAGAGAAGCAAAAATTAGTCAAGTCACGCTACGAACATTGAAAAACAAGGAGTTTAGGCAGCGAGCGTAAAGAGTTAGCTAAACGGCTGACACACACAACATGGCCGCCAAAACAGCGATTAAAACATCCTACATTCTTACCCTTTCTCGGGAGCCCGGCGCCCCTTCTTTTTAACCTTCCCCTTTGACTTCTTGCCATTTTCATCAGCTGATAAATAACGTTTTAGGTACTCAGCTTTAGATAATTCTGGTCCCTTGCTAGTACTGGTAGCGGCCATCTTAATGTTGTCGGAAACTACGGACAGCACCGAGGGACAAAAATGAACGTTTCAGCGGTCAACTACCTGGTGATCTCCTTTAACAGACGGGATGGCGTTGCTAATTTTCTCGTCAGAGGAATAATTCAGGAGGTCTCATATGAATAGATTTAGCTTCTTTGGAGTGTAAATGTGAACAAATATGTGTGTGCGTCAAGGTTATCATAGTGAATTAAAACTAAATTAAAAACTAAGAATTTAGTTGTGAAAAATCCTTTTAGTTAACCGACATAAAAATAGTAAAAAAAAAAACCAAACAAACAAACAAACAAACAAAACAACAACAACAACAAAAAAGATAGATGGAACGATATTGTATCCTTGAAAAATTAACTAAAATACAAATATAGTAATGTCTTAGTTTTGGTCATATGGTCAAATTGGACTTTACAAGCATGGTAAGGTAAGGACAAATACCTCCCATATACTTATAATAATAATAACAACAGCAACTAATACTTGTACTGAAATTGACAAAAAGTAATACTAAACACTTTAAACTGAAATTAGCAATCTGCTTTTGGAAACTAAATGAAATGAAAAAATACAATTAAAAAATACAAATACAAAACTATAATAAGTCTAGTCTGAGTCACAATACCTCTTTTCAAATGGAAGATATTAACCTGATTTATGAGAATGTTGACTAGTGACAGCTCCGCTATCTATCTATCTATCTATCTATCTATCTATCTATCTGTCTATCTGTCTGTCTGTCTGTCTGTCTATCTATCTGTATGTATAAAAAAATGAAACACAAAAAAACACAGTTGCTATTAAAATAAGAGGGATCAAATTAAGTGTCGTAATCACGAGTTGTAGTTGTACATTATTTCACAATTTGTTGGTTCATATATTTTACCTACAGTATATTTTACTTTTATCTGTGCATAGGATTATTTATTCCACATCTTATTTATATGTAGTATGAAACATTTGGACCATAGAGTCCAAAGCATATTCTTCTGCTGTCAATAGGTCCAGCTTGCAGTTAATTAGATTACAGGTTGATCTATTTGTAGCACAGGGACATTGAGGTGGACTCCTGTGGTGGACTCCGGACTGTTTGAAACACTTCTTCTGATTTTTTAGGCTTGTTCAAATTGAAAGCAGGGCCTATAAAAATATAAAAATAATCACCTCCCTTGGAAGTTTTCACATTTTATTGTTTCACAACAACATTTAACATGGCTTTTGGACAATGAGCAACAGAAAATGTCTCCTCAAGTTCAAAATGGAAACAAAGTGATCTGAACTAATTGCAAATACAAAATGCTTGCTTATGGAAGTATTCAAGTGATCATTTAGAGAATTCACCTTCAATTACAGCTTTTAGTCTGTATGGATATGTCTCTCACTCAGTTTTACTGCTGTTTCATACTCTTTCCATTTCCTAATGATTGATGAAGCTAAACTCCAAGGCATAATTAATGTCCTGTATCCAGCTTGTGACTTGCACTTTTCAATCACCTTTTTACCAAGTTGCTTGGAACATTGTTTTGTCTTCATGGTGGAGATTTTGCCACAGCACTGACACACAACTCTTTTACAAATTTGACCAACTGTTGTAGCTTCCAACGAGTTCAACCAATCAGTTCCCCACACAAATGTCATACATGCACATTTCACTGAGGGTACTGAGAAGAACACAATGTTTGTCATTGTGACTGATGTTTACCAATGCTCTGTGCAAAGATTTTGCTTCTTTGTGGAAGACCCACCAGGTGCATGTCTTCATTTACTAATTCGAATTTCTGTAATAATAATTTCCTAATCCTGTAATTATTTTTGGTAAGTTTACTTAGAATACCCAGAATGTGCGTTTTTATTCTCACCAAAACCTGTTGTCTTCGATTTAAACAATTATTTAAAAATAAAAAAATTAAATCACAACCTTTTCTCTGCTGTTTTCACTCCTACAATTTCATTGCAAAAAATGCCTAAAAACACAACAACATGCACCACAATTTTTTTTAGAAAACCTGCCATGAAATCCCCCAAAAAGTCTGTGAAATTCTGGAGCCTTATGGAACCTTAATTATTATCATTGTTTGCTCTAATATTTCATGTCAACATGGCTGCTGTGAAAGAGGTCTATTAGCCACACCAGTGATGATACAGCTGTATCCTATTAAAGGCAGGTTATATTTATGCAAGTATTTTTTATTTTATTTTCCCTGCCAGGAATAAGTATATCATAATATAGGTTAATGAAAAAAAGATGGAAATGTGGTCTATAATGTGGACCATAGAACCTCTAGCTGGTGTGCACATTCAAACACGAGGATCCAAGAGCCATTTTAACCATTTATTGAGTGGCTGAGATTAACAGATGATAGGATGATTTCTGTAGAAAACAAACAAATTAATATATTGCCATGCGGACCATAACTAGTTCTAATAAACAAAAGGTTCGCTTACATTATTAATGCATTCATTAAGGTTAACAGGTGCTCTTACTGGTCTTTGTAGGGATCCTGTTATCAAAAACATAAGTACAGGATATACAACTATTACTATTACAACTATAAATTAAACAATTCATCTTTTACTTACAGGTGTAGCTAATCTACAGGTAAGTACAACACAATGCATGGTGTGGTTCAAACAATTCACCTAACCCATAACTTAAAGTATATAAACAACAAGTTAACTCAAACAAATTGCCTGAAACAATCAAACAAATGTACTGGTGTGGCAGCATGGTCACAGACAAAGGGACCTGACAACCCACTCCCAACCTTACATAACCTCTCCTTTCTCCAAACTCATCGCCTGTGTACTGGCAGGCGAATCTCTTCACCCACTCTGGTCTCACATGTATTAAAGGTATCACTTTAACTGGTTATGAAACAGCTTGCCTTAATTCTGATGCCCCTGTATGACCCACATAAGCTAATGAGACCATCAGCGAGAAGATTGGTTATTTCTGTGTAGTAGTTCTTAATACCAGCCACATGGTCAGATTCTCTGTGAAATCAGATGAAACTAGCATGTGTTTACATTTTCTTAGTGAACAGCACATGTTAGCAAGTAGGAAGAGAGAGATTTTTTAAATTTAGATAATTTTATATTTGATGTTATATTTTGTGGTTATTGTGATGGAACTGCTTTTGTCCACAGGTGCCTCCAAAATTATGAAAATTCATTGTTGTAACTTAGTCATGTTTTAAACAATAAATAAATAAATAAATAATAAATAAATGCTCCACAAGAAGTAATCTATTATGTCTGATATGTGTTGTTGTTGTTGTTTTTTTTTTAAATAAGTTCAAGTACCTTGTTAAAATGGCTCACAATGAATGAATGAATGTTTTATTTTCATGTCTGGTCATTTTCATGACACACCATATATGGGATTATTCAGACACATTAATTACAAACAAAACATCCCAGCCATTCATTCATCATCAAACAGCACAATGCATCAGCATCATCCAGGAATAAACATCATTCCAATATAAATTATAGCTGCTGCGCAGCAATGGTCGGGGCCGGGCGATTTTAGGCAAAATTAGGCAGTTCTGATCAACAAGCAGAGTGTAGGAAGACGAAAAAAAGGTGGCATTCTAATGTGCATTTTACATCAGTTGAGGCTTGAATCACAATTTCTGGCTCAAGGGGCTCTGCTGTATCTCACCGAGCTAATTAGCAAGAGACAACTCTGTGGTATATATGTTTAAAATTTCTTCTAGCTCATTATAGGAATTTTACAGCTGCAATGATTAGTCAACTTTAGTAGTCTCTAACCCACATAGGATGATGCCTGTACATAGAACTTTCACATTAGCTGAGATTG
>JAJHUR010033932.1:0-45710 GCA_027495735.1 Lutjanus campechanus | reverse complement strand
AGACAGGTGTGTGTGTGTGTGTGTGTGTGTGTGTGTGTGTGTGTGTGTGTGTGTGTGTGTGTATGTGCGTGTCATACCCTGGTTCCTCCCCCCACTCCCAGAAGCAGAAGTGTGGCAGAACAATACAGCCTTCTGCCAGCTGACAGAGATGCAGGGAGGAAGGGAGGGAGGCACTGAAACAGAGAGCGGTGTAGGGAGGGAGAGGGGAAAGCTAAAAGGGAGGTAGGGTGGGGGAGCGTGGCAGAGTGGAGGAGCGGAGAGGAGGCTGCAGATGAACAAAAAAAAAAAATAGACAGAATCGAGTCCCTCCCAAAAATAAACATCAGAAGAAGAGGCGTTTCCATCCCCCCCGTCGCTAATTCTCATCTCGATATGATCCATGTTGGATGTCATCCCCTCTCGTCCAAACGTAAAATCTTTGACATCACTTTATATTTTCAGATTAACTCGTCAAAACCATCTCACAGTAGGCTACACCTTTAACAGCTACATCTTTTTTCACATTTGGTTGAAACTGCATTTTTCACTGACGTTGTACAGGACTGAAACATAAAGAGTTTTGAGGTAAATGCTAACATCAGCACGCTAACATGCTAACAATGAGAATGCTAACGTGCTGATGTTCAGCAGGTATATTTTAACATCTCAGTATTTTGTGTGAATTTTGCAGGTATTTTCTCCACCGTGATGTGTTAGTGCTGCAGAAATATCTGGCTCCACACGTTATCAGTTACCTATAGGGGGAAAAAATGTTCTGGCTTGTTTGTATTTCTTTAAAACAATCATGATTTTCTTGGGCGATGCTATCAGTGTGTCTGCATAACAGTGTAGGGGGGCTAATCCCTGCAAATGACAGCTGCTAGCATGTTTGCATTTGTACCATTAGCAACCAGGTTAGGATAAGTGCAACTTTTTGACATTTTCAGCATGTAGATTTCTAGCTCAGAGGTTAGCATCGAGGAAAACGGTAACGTGATGCTGAGATAAAAAGTTCATCACTTAAGCTATTTTAATTCATTCTGAGGGGGACATGGACTTAAAATTCCTGACAGTGACAATCCATTTCACAGTTACTGCAAATATCAACATCATGGCGGCTAGAAGAAAAGCCAGAGGACCACTTAAGTAAGTGGGATACATTGTCTGGAGATCCTGAATGTCTTTATACAGTTTAATGGCAACCCACTTAATAGTTGTTGAGATATTTCTGTCTGTAGGTGGACCTGGCAGGACCAAAAGACAGACATTGCAATAAAGCCAAGACTTTTACTCTGTTTCAAGTACTTTTTTAACAGAATCTGCACACATCTGCTTCATATTATGTAGATAGAGGTAATGTAAAATATAATTTAATCCTCACCTTTTACTGTTATTTTGTTCGACATTAACTTGTGCATAAACAAACTCAAACTCAACGATTGATCAGGATATGTGTGATCATGTACGCTAAAGTAATCATTTATGTCTAAATATATCTCGCACACCTGCACACACACGTTTGTGTTATTTAAGACAAAGGACAGAGTCGAGGTGAGGTGAAGTCGCCGCCGAATGACTCGAAGTCTGGCGCCACACCATCACTTAAAAGCACAGATCCAGTGATGATAAAGGAAATAAGTGGGAGAAGGGAAATGATGCCAACAGTTCTGACTGAAAGGAGTGTTTTTCATTTCACTTGTCTGCCTTAAAGACCATTTGGTTGCTCAAACAGATTCTGTCCTGTTGCCAAATTCAGTCCCTGCTGAAAGAAACATTACCCTCTTGTGCTGCCTCGGAAGGTCAGCCCACAGATGGCTTTTCGCACAAATATCAATATTTGTGTTGCACTCTTCAAAATGAATGATGCTTCAAACATAGAAGATGACTCCTCGTCATGCGCTGCACATTAAAGGAGAAATCTGTAATATATTCACTGCAATTTATCATAAAATGACCATATGTCTCCAGAGATTAAGGAGACATGCTAAACTGAAGCTGCAGCTTTCAGCTTTGAAATTTCTATTGCGGGCAGGAATATATGTTTTAATTTTCCACTCGTAAGATTTTTAGAGTTTAAATTAATGCCGAATGTTCACAGAATGAGTAAGTGTGTGTTTAAGAGTCGTGAGAAATCATTAATAACCTTGTAGAAGGCGCAGACGTTAATGATGATTAAATTGAGCAAAATGTTAATGGAGTTTGGCAGGCAGAAGGCAGACAGTCACTGAACTCCAACAGGCTTAACTTTACATTACATTTGCAGACAACTGACAGTTACAAAAAGCTGATCAACTTACAATCACAACTGACATCACCCAATTTTTGAGCTTTTGTGCCAAACTCAAACTTTTAAGTTCTGAAATAAACTGAAAAAAGTTCAACAATCTTTTGCGGTTCTTAGATAAACATGAATCTTTGAGTTTTGGAAACAAAACATTCTGTATTTCAAAAACTGCTGAGTAAACTCTTTAAAGTGACAGCGAATAATAATTAGACATAAATATTATATATTTCTAAGGACATATTATTGGATGAGTACCTCACACAACCCCACTTCAAAGAGAGGACGAGTGCAACACCAAAACAGATGTTGAGAAGACGGTCACATCTGTCGCACTCACCCACACATAAACATCAGATCCACAGTGCTTTAATAAGTGTAAAATATACTTATATACAAATCAAGTCTTCTCTCTACCCCTCCTCCTCTTCTCCATCCTCGTCCTTGCAGCCATTTAATTTTCAATCACCCAACAGTTTTTGAAATGCAGAATTCTTCAGGTTTCTAAAACTCAATGATTTAAGTTCATCTTAAGAAGGAAAATTTGGCTTATTTCAAAACTTAAGAGAGAATATTTAGCGAAGACAGGTGCCTCGAAATGATGAGTTTTCTCATCTGAGAACTGTCTGGAAGACGAGACCACAGCGATGGTCGAGGACACTGAAGCCAGGCATCATCTATATCATTTAGTGGACTGAGCAGCGGGGTGACAAACAAAGACGAACACAAAGCTCGGGAGTGCGTCTCTGTTCATTTGTCACACTTTTAATTGCTGACCACAGCATGTCTCCACAGGCCTGGGCACATTTCTTCCCAAAACTGCAACACCCCGACATAACCAGCAGGAAGAACAGCGGACTTTACTTAGAGAGAAGATCATTTCCACCTCAAATACTTAAGTGCATTTTATAAATGAGGCTCCTGCAGTGTTCCTGCCTGAGCTTCCTTGAGTCTGAGGAGGAGCAGGTGGAGGGGAAACAACTCGCTTCAACCACAGACTGCGGAGATTCGACCTCTTTAATATACAGTCTATGACTCGAACTTGCTATTTCGGCTGCAGTGCTCATTTGTGGACGCTCAGTTGCTGCATATTGCCTGTTTAAACACCGTGATATGTAGTTTTTAACTCCACAGTGCCAAGCAATCAGCCTCTCAGCTGGACAGAAACTTTTAGCAGAGCAGTTTAATCAGGTCACTCTTGATGAATTCAATCAGCCTGTCGTGTACTAGACTGTTTACCAGCCAGCCAATCTGAAAAGCATGACCGACTGCAGCGCTATAAGAGACACGACTTGTTCATGCATTCCAGTTTAAAAGCATGTAGTTCACCGGTACATGTTTGTTTGAAGAGTGCAGCTAATAGCTCTAATGGGGGCTGCGCCGTGCGTCGGTCTCAGTGGTGCTCGTAATGCACGGCTGTTTTCTTCCTGTAAGGACCATAAACACACCATACTGTACACAGCACACTGTACGCCTGGAATGCATTTCGAAATCAATTTATAATAAAAGCTACAGATGAAAGGGATGAAATTTCATGCAGTGCTGCATATCATTTTAAAAAAATGTATCAGGGGCGAGTGTATAAATGTGAGAGCGAGAGGCCCAAAGGAAGGAGAATAATTCAACTCGGAGAGAAGATTAACTCATCACCGACCGAGTGAAGGTTTTACGAAAGAGCTACAACTTCCTCTAAAAACACCAAACTGTCGCTCTTACATTTCTGTTTGTGTTTAATTATGGAAAGAACCAAGATAGAGGGAAATTTTAAGCCAGCTCAATGTTCAACAATGCCTGTCAATAAGTCTAAAAGTGACGAAAACTCATATATTTTGTTTTGTGATTTCATCAAATTATTCTTGCTGGAGAAAAGACAGCTGTCATGTTGTTAATGATTGCCAGGTTTAGTACAACTGTGGCTGTTCAGAGCATAAAAATAAATAAAAGAAGACTTATAACAAGCTAACCTCCATAAAAAGATGGATGCTACACCCTTTTTCATGAATACTGCAATAATTCAACTCTGCAGTACTGTGTTACACTCTGACATTACTGCATTTATACTAAATATTTCAGCTAACTAAGACATTTGTTGTTGCATTTATCATGGATTATGCATGGTCTCTAATGTCTCTAGCTTAACGTTAGCTTACTTCAGGGCCAAACCTGTCACTGTTTGAGTTTATTTACTGACGCACTGTAACCTGAACTGTACATTTACTGTCACACTGACAACTTGGTGCTAAGTTTAGGTTTCTGCTCCGCTACGAGAAGCACCATCAGTCTGCTGCTTGCTCTCCTTCACTTGCACTTACGTACTGCCCTATTCTTTAAAGCAGCTACGCCACGCTATTGACAGTACAGTATACTTCAATAGAGTCCAGTAATACTTAAATATTAAGGCAGTTGCGGTAAAGAAATGCCATCCCACGGGAATATGTTGCTTTGTCACCGTGGTAAGAAAAAATCAATAGTGTCACAGCCCTAAATATGTATGCGTACGTGTACATAAATATAAAATTCAGAAATACGTCGGCTTGAACGACCCAGTTTCAGCCATGAAATATCATAATCACCCATCAGTGAACTTGTAGCGGCACAGAGCTAAAAATTAATTTGTTAGCTAGCATGAGACAGCATGTTACATTCAAAAGAAATTCCTCCTGACGTTACGTCCTGCCTGCCTCACCTGTTTCACTCAGAAATACATCACGACATGGAGGCTAGATGCAGTTTCATCTGGACTTTGAGCTAAGCTAAGCTAACACAACCTGACTCAGCCTCTGTACATAACGCACAGAAACGATATTGATATTGATCTTCTCATGTAACTGGGAAAGAAAGCAAATATGCATATTTTACAAAATGTTGAGAGACTGAGCAAGAGGAGATTTTCAGATCTCATAATTTCATGGTAAATACGTGGTAATATATTTTGAAATTTCTTAGAAATTACCCACAAATTTCAAGGTTAGTCATGTGGTAATTAGCAAGCAACATTTGATGTAGAGGATGGTAATGACCAACATACTTAAAAATCTCTGAATTTACCTGCAAATTACCTCCAAATTTCATGGCAAGTATGCAGTTTTGTTAAGTGTTGTTTTTAGTTTTGAAGTAGGTGGTAATTACCATTTTACATATGTGAACTTTCTTAGAAATTAACTGCAATTTTAATACATTACTTGGTAATTTGGGGGTAAATTCAGAGAAATATCAAATATGTTGCTTTGTAATTATACCTTCAACTACATGAAAAAGGTATTAGCTAATTATTATATAATTAACCATGAAATTTTGAGGTGATCTGGGGGTTCTTTGTGGGCAATTTATACAAAATTGCTTGGTAATCTTACTGGGTAATTACCAAGGTATTTACCATGAAATTATGGGAAATTGAAGCGTTACCAGTGAAAGATAAAGGGAGAGACACTGACATCTAGCGTCGCGTCGTGTCAGGTAATTTATCTGAGAGGGAGGCAAAATGTGAGGCCAGGTATAGAGACAGTACAGGAGAGGCAGAGAGACAGAGAAGCGAGGTGAGGAAGAGAAAAGAAAGGTAACCGAGGTGATGTGATCCGAGAAGAGGGAGGATATTTTTTGCCCCATGGTGCCAAGAAATGGCCCGGGGCAGACGGTGTTATAGATTTACCTTGAGTGAGCCCAGGATAGCTGATACCCCCCCCTCCAACAACAACAACATTACTCTACAAACACCTGACACACAAAATACTACAGCAACACGTTTCCCCTCACCTGTTGCCATAAATCTGTGATCACAAAGGTCGGGGCCGTCAAGGTCAAACCTCCCTCGTCCACCCGTGGTCACATCAGTGCCTCGGTGTCGACATTCGGAGAGAAATCTGCCTCTCGGTGTTTGACGAAAGCTCGTCATCATGCAGTAGATCGATTACACATCCAACATGAGGACGAGGATCAATACGTTCTGATGCCAAATGTGGCTGTAATGTAATTTACTAAACTGGTGGACGTCAGATACCTGAGTGAGATTTATTACAAATACGGTATCACTTTCTTGTGTTTGAAATAAAACAATGACACACCAGAGAAACAACAGGTCATTGTTACTTTAAATTTTACTGTCAGGAAACTGTCAGGAAAATGTCTCTGTCATGTTAGATGGTGTGATGTGTTCAGGAGTAAGGATTACATTTTACATCCTGGGAATATGACTCTCACTATCCCGAGAAATGCACTTTTTTTAAAGTCTAATTTCGTCAGTACCGTCACAAAAACATTGGTCACAGCCTATTTCAGTCAAATATTTAACGAGGAGAACTGTGGGCTCAAAACCTGACCACTTCAGTCTGTTATCCGCTGGTATTAATAATTACTGAAGCAGAAAAACGCCATTTCAACATTAAAATTAATATAATATAAACTGTGCATGCTGCATGCAGCTTGACCTTCGCCACAGCTGCAAGGTGCCATCTGTCACCGTCTGACTGAACAACCTTGTGGACGTGATATTTTATAATTCTTCATATTATAAACAAATACAGTTAATTAAAACAAGTAATTTTGTGTTTTTTAAGTCATGATATTGAGCTGAGACAGGTTCAATATTCTGTTGGTGTTCAGAGGCTGCTCCTGCAGAAGGCCGTCACCGTGCACTATATTATAAACAAACAAAATTTAAAAGCAAAACTCTAAAGAAGCTCTCCCTCACTTGTGGTGAGATTCTGGATGGATTTTTGAGGAACTTTTTAGACGTCTTTCTGCAGTCAGGGGCGCATTTTGCTGCAGCCAACTTTAGTGTTTTTCATAGCCACTGTAGGTTCTCCCACAAGTTTGGAAGGGGAGGGTGCAGCAATCTGCAAGCTCACCACTAGATGCCACTAAATCCTACAGACTGGTCCTTTAAGAAAAAAAAGTTGATAAAATTATGACTTTTTTTCCTCATAATTTCAACTTTTTATCTCTGTTTTTTTACTTTTTACCTCATAATTATGACTTTTTAGTTCAGAGTTTTGACTTTTAAATGTCATAACTTCAACTTTTTATCTCTATTATCATAATTATGATTTACCAAGGGGATATTTTTTTCCATTAGCATCCAACTCTTTTGGTGCTCGTCTTCGTGGTAAAACTACGTCACATCAGCGTGACTTCCTGTGACCACGAGAAGTCACCTCTCTATCCAGTTTGACCTTGATGCTAATGAGGTCGCTGCTATTGACTCTCTGTGACAGGTGGCTAACCCCGGACTAATGACGGCCTCGGGCTAGTGAGCACACACATGCACAAACACACACACACAAGCCCAAATGTCAACATATACACACCCTGACCAACACAAATGATTTTAAACACTGAGCCAATCACAGCTAAACAAATAAACACACACACACACACACACACACACACACACACAGGTCGAGAAAGTTATTCAGACACTGACGGCGAACATCAACGTCCACTTCAGCTGAATTGTTGTGTCAAACGGAGTGAGAATGATTATTGATTTCAAGTCAGACCTATTGATCACCCTCTGGATGCTTGTGTGTGTCCAAAACCAGGTCTTAACGGCGTCCTTCCACAATGACGCATGTACACACACACACACACACACACAAAAACAACCCACACCTAACCGCACCGCAGGGTGTGACTGCTGACGCTTCAGGCTCCAGTGCAGATTTCTTCTCTGAATTCTCACACACACACACACACACACACACACACACACACACACACACACACACACACACACACTTTTCAGATCTAAATATCTAATCATCAGAGGGGGATCAAGCAGACGAGGAACGATGGCGTGAAGACAAAAATGTTCTCACACTAGAAAGTTAACATGGAGACGGAACGGGGCGGCTGAGGACAAGTCACACACACACACACACACACACACACACACACACACACACACACACACACACACACACACACTTTTCAGATCTAAATATCTAATCATCAGAGGGGGATCACGAACGATGGCGTGAAGACAAAAATGTTCTCACACTAGAAAGTTAACATGGAGACGGAACGGGGCGGCTGAGGACAAGTCACACACACACACACACACACACACGCATCAAAGAGGGGGGTGAGAACATATAACGAGGTTCTGCTACAGAACAAACTACCAGGTGTGTGTGAGAGATTTTCGGATCTGAAGGAACATTTTAAAAATATTTTTTAGATTTTTTTCTGAGTCATTACAACAGAAATATTTTAGAACTCTGCAGTATGATCACGCTCTTACAAATAAAGGTGCTAACTAGAACCATAAAACGTTCTTCAGCTCGTCCCCATGGGAGAACCCTTTCTGGTTTCTGGTGGAAGCTTTTATTTCAGAGGGTTCAACCTAGAACTCAACATAAAGGGTTATACCTAGAATGTTCTGACGAATGCACCCTGCACCCCTGATGAGAGGTTCTAGAGGAGAACCCCTCTATGGTGTAATGGTTCCACACAGAACAGATTCCGGGGGTTCTACCCAGAATCTTTCCACCTTCTAAGGATGCTGACAGGAACCCACCCAGGTGGTTTGACCAAGAATTCTTTTCTATTCCAGTGGTTTCATCTAGAACCAGCCCAAGGGGTTCTCAAGAGTACCCTTTTATATTCCAAGGTTTTTTATCTAGAACCCACCCAGGGGGTTCCACTGAGAATGCTGTATTCCAACGTCTTGGAACACCCCTGGGGGGTTCTAACAAGAACCCTTTTAAATTCTAATGGTTTCATCTAGAACCCATGCAAGAGGTTCTACCAAGAATAATACAGTCCAGGGGTTTTGATCTAATACCCACCCAGGGGGTTCTGCCAAGAATGCTAGACTCCAACGGTTCTGATCTAATACCCATCCAAGGGGTTCTGCCAAGAATGCTAGACTCCAACGGTTCTGATCGAGTACCCACCCAGAGGGTTCAACCGAGAACTCATTTTATATTACAAGGGTTTAATGCAGAACCCACTTAAGGGGTTCTTCCAAGAATCCTTTTATATCCCACTTTTTTTTTTTAACTAGAACACACCCAGGGGGTTCTACTGAGAATCTTTTTTTTGTTCCAAAGGTTTTATCTAGAACCCGTCCAAGGGTTTCAACTGAGAACGCCTTTATATTACAAGGCTTGTATCGCACACCCACTCAGGAGAATGATATATTCTAGGGAACCCTGAAAGAATAATTTCTTCAGAAGCAAATGGTTCTGGATGGAACCTCAGCCCTTCAGGTAGAACCCCCTTTAGAACCCTAATTTCTCAGAGTGAACATATTAATAGCATCACGCTGCCTAAAATACCAGTCTGTCCTCTGTAGCTGATTCCTGTTATCTTTTCTTTTCTTCCCTGTCTGTTCTCGCCACTCATCCATCTTTCTCTTGTCCCAGTATTCCCAGTGGGACCACCCCGCTTATCACGCTGGGTGTGTGTGTGTGTGAGGCTGTGTGTGTGTGTGTGTGTGCATGTGTGTGTGAGGCTGCATCATGACAAAAGAGAACCTCCTAGACTCCACCAGACCGACACGTCTCCAGCCTCTCTCGCCTTCTCCTGCTCCTCCATCACTTTCCCCCCTCTCCCTCCTCCTCCTCCTCCTCCTCCACCTCTTTCTCTACCTTTTTCTTGGGTTCGCGGGAACGCTTCCTCGCCTTCTTCTTCTCCTTCTCGTCCTCCGCAGCATTGAGGTTCTCGTCCGCCTTTTTCTTCAGCTGCGAGGCGGCGTGCGCCATGCTGCTCCAGTCCAATTAATCCTCACAGGTGGGATGAATGACCGGAGAGAACGGATGGAGCCAAAGTCTTCCTCTTTAGCCTTCTCTTCTTTGCTCCTGATTATCTTTTTGTTGTTGTTGTTGTTCCTCCTGTTCCTTTTGTCAGAGAAGGAGCACTCACAGGTGTCTCTCCTCTTTCTTTTGTTCTTTATCTCCCTCAGCGGCTATCCACACTGTGCAGATGCAAAGGTCCAGTTTGGGGCAGGACGGAGACGGTGCATGCTCCCTCTGCTTCACCTCCTGCTGCTGCTGCTCAAAGTGCAAAACAAGCGGCAATTGCAGCAAATACAAAAACACTTTGTGAATATGATCCACAGTCTTAAGAAGAAGGTATTTAAAAAAAGAAAAAACAGCTCAGTTTCAGTCAGCAGAGCTCCAGGGGTTTGGAGGTCCAAGAGGGGGGCTCCAGCTCCAGCCACTAGCCCAGCAGAGCACTCTGTCTTCTGGGTAAATAAACTGGTCCTGCTGCCTGCTTGACTGGTTCCCAGAGCCTGCCTCCTCCTCCTGCACCTGAGCACTGAGCCATCCTCTATGTACACACACGCACACACACACACACGCTCAGTCCGCGACGTCTCGCCGGGACATATGAACAGGATGGAAATGACAGTGGAAAGGAGGTTGAGATAGGGAGGAGGAGGAGGAGGAGGAGGAGGAGGAGGAGGAGGGAGGGGTGAGAAAGGAGGGGGCAGAGAGAGCAGCTGGGACAGCAGAAAAAAAAAAAAAAGGAGGGAGTAGGGGATGGATGAATACCTCTGCTTAGTACCAGCTGGCTCAGGCTGGGTTGATAAAGAGAGAGAGAGAAGGGGAGGATGATACTTCACACAGGGTACATACAGTACACAAACACACACACACACACACACACACACACACACGCTGGGTGTCCAGCACCGCACAGTGTGCAGGAAGTCTGCAGCCATGATGCTCCTGTTATGAAACTTCTTTTACACTCAGCCTCTTCGCTCGCTTCACACACACACACACACACACTGATCCTCCTCCTCCTCCTCGGTCACGGCCGTAACAAAACAATAGCTGACGATAAACGGGATTTAAATTACAAAGACAGTGAATCAACTGTCTGAATCACATAGAAACTGATACAACGATGAATGACAACAAACCAAATGTTCAGCCGATCAGCAGAATCTTTAAGAGCTGCAATAAACACAAGAAACAAGACGTCACAGGGCTGCAACTCATGATTATTTTCATTTTCATAGAGTAATCTGTTGATTATTTTCTCAGTTAATCAATTAATGAATCCTGTCACGATCTTGTTTGTTTGGACCTATTTTTCAAGTCTTTCCTGTAACGATTATTTTCATTTATCAATTAACCTTTCGATCACTTTCTCATCAAAATAGTTGGCGTGTCATGTACGGATGAATAAATAAAATATAGATATATTTTTTAGGGCTGCAACTAATGACTATTTTTCTCATCAATTAATCTGTTGATTATTTTCTTGACTAATCGATTAGTTGTTTGGTCTATAAAATGTCAAAAAATGTCAAGCGATGCTTATTAAAGCCCATCACAACATCCTAAAATGTTAATTGTTTTGTCCACAATCAAAGATATTCAGTTTGTTGTCATCGAGGACTACAGAAACCAGAAAATATTCATTTTTAAGAAGCTGGAATCAGGGTATTTTCTACTTTTTTTTTCCTATAAAATTGCTCAAACAGATTAATCGAGTATCAAAATAGTTGGATGTTAATTTAATAATTGATTAATCAATAAATCGTTGCAGCTCTAATATTTTTGCATCTTTTTACACCTTAAATGTGCCTTATTACCTTGATACAGATTTTAGATCAGACGATCCGGCTCAGGTGAAAACAAAAATGTTACATGAGTGCAAGAAAACATCTGACACATCCTTTGTTTTAAGTTAATTTGCTCCTCAGACGCTCGTCTTGTACCGACGGGCGAATGTGTGTGAAGACAGTGGGCAAATGAGAGGGGACGTATCGTTTTGTTGTCCCCGTTAATCACATTTAAACTGATACAATAATGAAGGACAACCAATCAAATGTTCAAACAACTAATCAGCATAAAGTCGAGTCCAGAATCTTTGAGTGTTCGTACTGTAATAAATCCAGACAAACAAAAACTTTAACCAACACAAGAAACAAAATGTCAAATATCGACGTATCAAAAAAATGTATCTTAATTATCTCGACAGAGATTTTTAGATCAGATGTGGCTTGGCAGATCGGCATGTGGAGCTATGTAAATTAATTAATTTATATTCAAATTAATTACAAATTGCTCTCCTAATTGATTTAACAGCGATTGACATATAAAACCCACACTCGTACGGCTCCAGGCCCTTTGGTCCCAAATGAATTATCAACAACAAATATTTTAATTTTCATTTATCATTGTTGTCAACCTAAACAGATTCTTACATTCTCCAAATGTAAAAATGTGTTACCAAATAATCCAAAGTTTTAATATTTCATCAACTAAAATGTGCATATAGCTGACATCTGTGGCTCAGAGCCTTTTCCTCTAAATTTAGCCCGTGGCTAGTCTTGAACTGAATCTCCCTGGGCTAGCTACGGATGCCAAATCCAAAAAAAGAAAAGTCTCCAAGGAAGACAGAGAATTTAGTTGCGGCTCCGGACAGATTTTTTGTTTCTTTTTTAGACAAAAAATGTCTCTTTTGACGGCGAAGGTTGCCGACCTCTGCCGTAAACCTGGAATTGGAATTTATGATCCCCACAGAGTGAATCCTAAAGACTCTGGGGATCTGCTGCCTGTTAGTCTGCTCAACCACGAGGCCGATGTTTGTGGTTTTGAATGAAACGTCAACGACTGACTGACGGACTGACATGAAGTTTATGTCCCCCTCAGGCTGACAATGGAGATCCCTGAAGTTTTCATTAAATTAATTTCCCTGACTTTACTCATTCACTTCGGTCTACAAAACTAATTAGACCACCATCAGCCTCAGTTGTACTTTGTGTTTAATGCTAATTATCAATACAGCTGCAGCGATCAGTTGATTAATCAATAAGTTGATCAAAAGAAATTAATTGCCAACTGAATTTTTCACTTTCAGTTTTTGACTAAATGATTAATTGTGATTAACTGTGAAGTTGTTAGTTGTAGCCCTAGTTTGCAAATGTTGCCATGCTAACATGCTAAACTAAGATGGCGAACATGGCCAACTTTTACCTTCTAAACATCAGTATGTTAGCATTTTCATTTTGAGCATGTTAGCATGCCAATGTTAACATTTAGCTCAAAGTACCGTTCTGTCTAAGCAGCCTCAGAGAGTTTTATATATTTATTTATTGTCGCTTTTAGGGAGACCTTTCAGATATAATCAGCATCGTTTTGCCTCAAAGGACCAGTCTGTAGGATTTAGCGACATCTGGTGGTGAGCTAGAACACCTCGCCTCACACTCCCCTTCCAAGTGTGTACGAGAACCCAAAAGGCATTAATTTATTCTACCATTAATTAACTGGGAGGTCCCAGTGAAATTGAACGTCTCTTTTAGAAGAAAGACCTGACCAATGTAGCAGCCAATGACAACATAATAACATGCAGCAATACGACAAATTTAACAAAAAATCCACAATAAAACGACAACAGATCTTTTTGTAGATTGTTCCATGCCCACGGTTTGGTTTGTCCATTCTTGGCTACTGTAGAAAAATTTGAAGGTAACAAACACACAGTAATTCTTATTTTCAGGTGATTATATAATAAAAAATATATATTCTATACAATTTCTGCCATATTTTGCCGCTGTGCTACACCTCAAACATCAAAACAAAGTACAATAAGTCACTGGTTGTTGTGGAAATCCTCCTGCTGGAGGCCACGTGCACTGTGAATGTTTTCAGTCAAAATAATGATTTGGAAAAACCACAAACATTTTCATCTGAGTTTTAGAAATAAACCAGAAGAGGTGCACACGCAGGCTGCTGTGTACAAATGGATCAGTTATTAAGACACTAATGAATTATTCAGAATACATTGATACACTCAGATATGGAGCATCGTAGCTTCGGGGGATGCTGTGTGATATCTGTGCAATTAGCTGCTTTCAGGGAAGCTGCACCCATCAGCTTTAAACTAATGAGAAGCAAAATCCAGATTGTTGCCTCAGGTGACAAAAGGGATTTTTTTTTTTTTGCACTGGAATGTAACAAAGCCTGATGAACTGAAACCAGACATCAGTTTAAAATTCAAAGATTCTCCGCCTTGAAATGGTCCTGAGAATGTGATTTACAGCTGAGTGCAGAGAGGTCGATGCATCTCTGCATGTTTTTATGTCTCAGGTTTCCTCTGTGTGTGTATGTGTGTGTGTGTGCGTGTGTGTGATGAGCTCATGTCGGTAGACTGCAGCCTTTGAATATTAACAACATGAGAGACGGGATGGGATTGTAGCCCGTGACATGGACATGTGACAGCAGAGCAGGCTCGCTATTGGTTGCCTGGGATGCGAGGGAGACATAATTGGCTACCTGGAGAGGAGGAGGTCCAACCCAGAAAAACCACAATAACAAAAGAGGAGACTGGAGGAGAACCTGCATGTTATAGTCATACCTTCACCTCTAATTTAATGTTTTTTAAGCTACAGTTTGAGCCCCAGAAACAGGTTTTAGACCTGATGTTTTATTTCCAGCATGCATTCAACCTAAAGATTATTTATGAGGGAAATCAGAGTAAATGTGTTGATATCACATGCTGGTTTGTGTTCTGTGTGTTGAACCAACGTACCCTTTAAGTGGAACAGCCTGGCTGCCCTACAGCTTGTGGCCCAGATATCTCTCTCTGGGTCTGAGCCAACGAGTGAATGAACTCTTGGACCGGACTTGAATGACATTAACTGCAGCGTAGTGTAAACAAACACTACACTTAATTGTACATGGTGTGTGTGTGTGTGTGTGTGTGTGACTCCTGAGGTTGATCAAGATAATATTCTCATTCAGTTTTTCTAGGAGGAGCATTTGCAGCAGATATAACAGTTTGCTATGAAAACTTTTTTGGCACTTGGCTTAAAATGTGCAGCAGGGCAGGTACACTGATTTGCAGCCAAACGCACAATCTCTAAATTAAACTGCACCACAAGGGATTCACAGCACACATACACACAATCAACGACAACAGCATGTTATACCTGGTGGTCTGGTCTTTTCTGATTGGCTTTGCGGGTGTGTGCACACCTAGTTCAGCTCAAGTTTAATCACAGTTCGAAATTCATCCGCAACCCAACTTGGTAACCATAGCAACATCAAAGGGTACAGCTGGCAAAGCTCACGTCACTTCCAAACTGGAGGCGATGCAAACGAGCAAAACAGCTGATTGCCTCAGTTTTTACAACCGGTTCCATGAGTCAGCGAAAGTTTCATGCAACCCCAAAATATTCTATCTGGTTAAAATCGACGTGACGCCCTTTTCAGGTGATTTGCACTGCGCTCTGGTGCTGAAGGCTGCAGCTTTATCAACATATCACCTCTCTTTTTACTGGCATGTGTGCACAAATGTACTCAAACACGTGTAATTAAAATCAGAAATGTATGAGACAAATTTTTCCATGTACAGGAGGATACAATAGTACAATAGTACAATAACTGGAGGGGACTGGAATCAGCCAGTTTCTCAGTTTCTGCTCACAGATTTTCTAAACCCACCACTGGCTGCAGATGTTGCCCCAGGTTGCACAGCTGCACGCTGCAGCTGTTAAAGGTTAAACCAACACAGGAAGCATTTGTCCTGCTGTATGTCTTATAAATCTTGTAACCAAATTTGTGAGTGTTGTACACAGGGCTGCAACTAATGATTATTTCATCATCGATTAATCTGTTGATTTTTTTTTTCTCGATTAATCGATCATTAATCAATAGTGATTTGGTCTGTAAAATGTCAGTAAATAGTGAAAAATACAGATCACTGTTTTCCAAAACCCAAGCTGACGTCCTCAAATGTCTTGTTATGTGCAAAACACAAAAATATATAGTTTACTGTCATAAGAGGACTAAAGAAACCAAAAAATATTCACATTTGAGAAGCTGAAATCAGAGACAAATCAAAAAATGTCTCAAAACAATTAATCGATAAACAAAACAGTTGGCGATTCATTTGATAATCAAGTAATAATCGATTAATCGTTGCAGATCTAGTTGTCCATACAGCCTCTTTTACGCAAGTGTGTAAAATCTCATACAGTTCTATCAACAGGGGGCGCTACAGTAAAATTAAAACATGACAATTCTGTCGATTTTAACGAGATGAAAGTTGGTGCACCACAAATTAAAGAGCGGCACCAAGGGCTGCAACAAACGATTATTTTCATTGTCGATTAATCTGTCGATTATTTTCTCGATTAATTGATTCACAGTTGTTTGTTTAAAATGGTGAAAAATGTCGATCAGTGTTTCCCAAAACCTAAGATGATGCCCTCAAATGTCTCGTTTCACTCGCAACCCTAAAATATTCAGTTTTTACTGTCATAGGAGGAAAGAAACCAGAAAATATTCACATTTAAAAAGTGAAAATCTCAGAATTTTGACTTTCCTATTTTTTAAATTAGTTTAATTAATTAAACCAATTAATCGATTATCAAAATAGTTGGCAATTTATGTCGATTATTAACTGATTAATCGTTGCAGCTCTAATGGCCTCACTCCACCTTGTGGCCGTTAATAAAATACCATCATATCTCTGCATCATTCGATCACCACTGTTTTTGGGTGGTATCTTCAGACGTGAATCACCAGCACTTCTTGCTGGGACAGAAGGTGGGCTGGCGAGCATCAGAGTCAAGAAATGCAGATATTCTAGTGTATAAAAATATTGTTTTTAACTCAAACTCCCCCATAATTCACAGTCTTTAGATGTACTCAGTTTAAAACATTGAAGTCTGAGGCTCATCACAAACCAAACTCCAGTTACTGCAGCATAATAAGTCATCAGTCAGAGAGCGACTTCAGATAGGATTTATTATACTAATCCTTCATTATCTCCATCTGTAAGAGGAGCTTATGAATGGGATGTTTTAGCCCTTAAAGGCCTCCTGTCTGTGCTGAAACTGGGATTAACAGCAGGTGATTCCTCCGTACATGGATCAGAAATTTAACAAAAGACGATGATGGCTAAAGGTTTAAGAGTTTGGGCTCGTCGTCCCTGGTGACGCGACTCCTCTCTCGGTTTTAATATCTGACTCTCCTGCCTCTCTCTTCCTCCTCGTGCTTCTGCTCGGAGACGAAACAGCACACTCAGGAGTAATGTCAGGCTCGAGATGTGGGTCAGCAGCAAAGATGCCACTCAGCTGCATTATTTCTTCCTTTACTCGTTCATCATCATCTCCTCTTTTTTTTGTTTGTTCTCCATCTCTGCTCTGCTTTGCCTTTATCAATCTTTCTGTCTCTGTACTGCTGATCTAATGCGATCCACCGCCTGCAGCAAAACCGCTCAGTGCACACGGCCATGAAACTGCAGTTAATCAAGTCGGTGGGAAGAGTGTGTTAGTGGCCCCCACAGGGTAGAAACAATACTGCACTCTGCGAGGATGAACACAGCGTGGCCTCGAGGGGGGAATCAGAGAACTGAGGCTCATTTCATAAATGGAAATGTGAATCTAACAACACAAATACTAAAAACATCATCATGCAATTTAAACTGTTGACCTGCAACCACAATTAAAACCAAAATCCTTTAGAATTTGTCTGAAATAAAGCAATTAAATTAAATAGATTTTGAATATTTTAGCAAGTAATTGTCAGAAAATTGTTGAAAATACCCAAGGCAACATCTTTAATTTGTAGTTTCGTCCATAAAAACAGTTTTAAACCAAAAGATTTTCAATTTACAATAAAACCCCGTCTCCTAGATATTACTGTGCATATTAATAATATCATCTCATGGTAAAAAAAAATAATTCCTGCCTGGATTATGTTCACAGAAAACGTGTCTTTGAAACAAAGCATTTATTTACGTGCTGGATTTGCAAAGAGGTGTGCAAAGTGCAGGACTTTAACACCACAGTTTGGGGTTCACGTCCAGACTCCTGCAGCAAAAGTGCTTTGTTAAGCGAAGGAAAATTCAGAATTTTAAGCAGGTGACTTATGATGATTTTTAGTCCAGGTCCATCCCTGCAGCACTACAGAACGTCACTATAATGCTGTTGTTTCCTCACACATCTTTCCTTTTTCAAAAAACCGTGACTGGGGATTCATTGTCTGTCCTCTGACTCATCAATTAATCAACTAATCTTTGTAGCTCAAAAAGCATATAAGAATTTAATCCTGTGAAAACACAGACGAGGCGACACTTTTAAAACACACAAGTGAGCACGCATTTCGCTCATATTCACACGCACAAACCACTGTAAATCACTCTACGTGCAGTTCCTGGGGCGTTAATATGGAAAGAGCCGATCAAAATGTCAGCAAACATTCCTGTTTGACCTGCGCACACTCACACTGCACACAGACACCATCTCATCTGCAGGCATGGACTCAAATGTGGACAGTTTGGTTGTGTTTGTTTGTGTCTAACGGATCAGGGACGGGCAGTAAAAGCTTGAGATGATAGGAGGGAGGACGAGCGAGAGTGTGTTTATGCATGTGAGATATATTTTTAAAAACATTTGATTGAATGAGAGTAGTTAGAACAGTAAAATTAAGTAATACTTGTAATTATAATGTTAAAAAATGGAGAAATACACATAAAAACCTACTGATCCACTGAGAGAAAAACTTTTATTGTGCCTTTGTTGAAGTTTCCAGTTATTTTTCCTGCGGCGTCTGGCTCCCTCTAGTGGCGATCCAGGACTTTCACATGATAAATCCTTCAGGTGTTACGAGTCCTTTGAATTATTCATGTATACATGAGTGGGAGGATGGATGCAAAGCAATTTCAGGCACTGGAGTTACAGCTCTAATAAATACAAGAAGAAGAGGCTGATACAGAGGGTGTGAAACTGCCTCAGAGCTGAAGAATACTGAGAGATGATTTTGATCCAAACGGACGAGAGCTGGATGTTTAGTGTGTGTTTCTTTAAGCCTGTGATGGTTTTGGTGCGTCAGTGAAATAAAACATTTTCCTGTTGACACAGAACAACATGACCAAGATGCAGTTCTTCTTCTGACCACATGGAGGCAGCATCACGACGAGAGAAAACAGAATCACAGTTCACTCATTTCAAAAGACAAACTGAACAGTATTTCATAAAGGGGGTTATCAATTAAAGGGACAGTTCACCCCAAAATCTGGCCTGTAGTGCTGTGTATCCATCCTATACTGATCTGGTTCTGGTACAATGGAACTAGATGGCACAGAAACTCTTTCCAAAACTCATGTCCCAGTTGCTCAAAATAATCCTTCGTTCTGCAGTAAAAATCTACCAGAGCTAGGGCAACAACTAATGATTAATCAGTCCATTATTTTCTTGATTAATTGATGAATAGTTGTTCGGTCCACAACCCCAAAATATTCAGTTTACTGTCCGACAGGAGTAAAGAAACCAAAAAAATGACTCAAACCAGTTAATTCATCAATTAATCCTGCTGCAATCTTGTTAGTTGACATATGTCTGTGTGCGCCACATGTTTGGACCTATTTTTTCAAGTCTTTCCTGTAACAATTATTCTCATTATTGATCAATCTGTTGAGCATTTTCTCCATTAGTCAGTTGTTTGGTCCAAAAATGGCGACATGGTGAAAATGGTGAAAAAGCTCAAGATGACGTCCTCAAATGTCTGAGAGATGTCTGAGAATTTTGACATTTTTAGATTAAACAATAGTTGGCAATGAATTTGATGATAGATCACTAATTGATTAATTGCTGCAGCTCGAACCGGAACTACTTTTTTCTTGTAGAAAGAAAGTCGTTCCTACATGAAACTGCTCACAATAAGGTCTGTGGATTTTAAACAGGTCATGATTTTTGGAAAGAGAAAATGGTTTTGAATTTTCCAAATGTATTTTTGGGTACCTTGAGCTGTTTAGTTCCATTAAATTGAAGAGAAGACAGACATCTCTGTGACTGTTACCTCCAAAACTCTGCAACTCACATCAAAAAATGTTTGATTTTGTCCTGTCTGTCTGTCCCTTTAAGGCTGTGATGGTTTTTATATGTTGTTGATATTAAACATTTACCCTCAGTTGACACAGCACATGTACAAGATGCAGTTCTTTTTCTGACCACTTGGAGGCAGCGTCACATCGAGAGAAAATCAAGTGTTTGGAGGCAAGTAGATACAAACTGTACAGTATTTCATAAAGTGAGATTATTCAGTACATTAGAGTTACTTTTCAGGAAATTTGGTGTAACTTCACCATGAAACTGTATCTCAGCCTCAATCAGGCAACTTTTCAGTCTTAACATTTAGTCCAGGTGATGATCTGCTGCACCCATCAGACTGAAATACGACATTTTCATGCATCATCCCCAGCAGCCCCTCATCACTGGTGTTCTGTAAATCGATCTAAATCACAACGGATGTTCAATTTGATTGGACATTGTGCTGCGGTTAGTGCTTAATTAGGATAAAGAGCTCTGACGTGTATCAATAAAACACTCCAGTTAGCATCCTCCAGCTGGACTTCAGCCCAGCTGACAAGAACACAAAGTGAGCTCAAACTTCTCTTCTGGTGTCAAAGTTTTTGAGCAGCAGTGGTCTATGGTGCACAATCTTTCACCTTTACACCCCCTTCCTCTCTTCCCTCATGCTCTTATTCCCCGTCTGCACATGCAAACACTGTACTTACTGATACTGTATTTAAAAAATGTGCATTCTGTATCTTATTATTAATGCATACTTGATTCTTAGCATTTTCAAATATCGGTTAAGGAAAATGCAAAAAATCTGCACTCCTACTTTGTGCACAACGTGAGCTGAAATTCCAGGAGTGCCATTTGTTTGACACCGTTTATCAACCAAGCAGCACGTCTGCAACAGAAGGTAAATATTCTGTTATAACAACATCAGCACAGTGACAGCCAGGTGTTTGCAGACGGCGGAGAGCAACCGCGGCGCCTGGCTCTACAAACTGAGGCTGCCTTGATCACGTGAGGTCAGAACACAAATCTAACCAGCAGGCACTGCGCGGCGAACGCTGCTGATCAAATCTGTGCAGGTCTGGTTCATCTCGAACACACAGGATCAGACTGATGACTCGATAATGGCGCCGATCTCTACTCTACGATCCACCACAGCAAAACATGTAAAACGCTTCCAGTTGTCTGTGCGTGTTTTCTCTGAAACTCTGTGTTCTCCAGTCTAATTAAACCAACGATCCCCTGCTGTAACGGGACACTGACAAGCTCATGTTAAGACACCTACGTGGACATGAACAAGAGGAAGTATTTAAGCGCTGGAAGTTATTTTTTGAAATGTGTTTCCACCTGCACAGAGCACCAGGTGGGTGAGGATTAAAAACATCGGGACATTAGCGTTGTGTAAGTCGATGCTCCATTAAAGTATTCCTCGAGGGATCCCTTTAATGTGATTCCCCATGTAAAGTCCTTTGTGGTGCCTTTAATCTGTTTGAAGCTCAGCTCCATCTTGTTGGTCAAATTTCAGCGTCCCACTCATTTGCTCGGCATTATGTCCCACCACAATATCCTGAATCATTGCGAAAGTACATCAAATTAGATGCAATTAAGATCCTCTTAGACACAAGCTGAAGTTTGAGGACTTCGATACCCATAAATCCTTCAGTCTGGTCGGTAATTAATGACATAAATATCTAACAGGAGTGTGAGCACAAAGATGGGACGCTCTTCTCTTCTGCAGCAGGGACACAAACAGTAAAAACAACAGCACACACACTAACAAACTTTAAAGGAAGGATTTTAAAGGGATAGTTTGGAGTTTTTAAAGTGGGGTTGTACGAGGTTCGGTCGGGCGATGGTTATCGAATCGACACATTAGTCCCGCCCCCGACTAAAGATGATCCTAATCAACGGGGAGTCGTCAGTTCAAACCATTACTCGACTCGTTGTTGCATGTTTATGATCTTGCTTTAATTATTAAAAAGTATATTTTTGGGGCACGAAGCGAGCATGATCCTGTTAAACGCTAACCTCACGCAGCTCTTGTTGTTTAAAACACGGGAATAAATAAGTTCAAACTTCACAAAAACAAATGATCTTAACTTATCAACACTACAGATGATGTGCCGCTAAAGTTAAAAGAGTACGGTCAGAGCGGCTGTGACATTAAATCACCTCAGGTGCTGTATTCCCTGTCGATCAGCCTCCATTGATCTCAGAGGCTGTGTCCCACAGACCGCTAACTAGAGGTGCAACAGATCGCAGTTGTCCCGTTTACCGTACCGACTGGCCCCGACAGTTCGGGAAACAGTTTTAGTATAGTATATTAGTCTCTGTGAACAGCGACCGAAGCCGTCACATCGCCTCGAGTGAAATCCCGACCACGACTTCGGCATTTTCACTGGTGAAATGCTGTCGTCATAGAAACAGTTCATGAGAACGTGACATTTATTGAAACTTTGGCGATATCTGCTACAGCTCCTCTCTGCTCTCCGTGAATCAAGTACAAGAGTACAAGAGGTGTCACGATTCTCCAACTTCTTGACTTTAGATTTTAAGGCTACGATTTAATTTGAGTTTTAGACTCTTTTTTTTTCAGGACTGATGCCTGCGCCGTTGTTAAATTATCGAGTCTTGATTTATAAAGATCGACAGATTGTTGTTTTTATGCCCTAAAAACTGTCATTGACATTTCCCGATGCTTCTTTAAAAACATTTATCTATTACATTTAGCTATACCGTGTCGTCTTTGAAGTGTTGTCTTTTTTTCTTTAAATACACGCCGGATGCAGACAGGTGAGAGAGTACATACACGCTTTTAAAAAAAAATCTGAACTATGCCTTTGTTTTTATTTATTTATTTCATTTATTTATTTGACAGAAAGAGCACATGAAGGCAGTGTTACATCTAAATAAAAACGGCTTTTGGGAAATAAAACACAGGATACAACACAAAAAAAACCCCAAATATCCAGGATTTTGTGACTGATATCGCGGTGTTTCCCTGCACTATAGTGATTTATCTCTACGAGTCTCTTTGAGTTCTCTTTTGTCACAGATATAAAGCTCCGTTTGTTCCTTATCTTGTCAAAACACCAGTAAACCAGCTGCTTGTTGAGTCTTATCACTGAGAACAGGACACACGGACGTCCCGCTCGACCCTCGCCGGCCTGATTCCTTCTCTATTTGTACACCAGCGTGCGAGGGCACAGACAACCTTGCAACCGATCCGCTAATTAACAGAAACAGAGACGTGGATGCCGGCACATTTCAGGCTGATCTGAGAGGCTTGCGAGATGCTTCTGCCCTTCAGTCTTCAAACCCTAAATTACTGCAATATCGTCTGACATTTCGTGAAGGAAAACAAGGCAGGAAACGAGCCCTTTGTGTCTGAAATGTGCTTGACGGGTCCCGTCAGATCAACGTGTGTGAGAACATGAGGGAGAAAAACAGCCTTCGAGGAGCGCGGCGTCTCAAACACGCCAGAATCACACGTGTCTGTGTGTGAGGTCACATCTGATGGAAATAACAGTGAACAAGTTGTCATTTAGATCACTGATTCAGCTCATCTACAATTTTTAACAAGACAAATTCAGATTTAAACCGCTCCCACAAACAAGAGCTGATAAATATTGATTTTTTGATTGATTAAAAATGTTTTGAACCAAACTATTTTCAAGTGTTTTGAGGGGTTTCTGTCTTTATTTGATAGTAGACAGTAAGGACTGTCCGAAACACAATAAAACAGTAAAAAGAAAGAAAATCCTCATTTTATTTAGTAAATTTGATTAATAAATCATTTGACAAAAACAAATCTTACAAATATCTCATTAATGTCTTACATCTTATATATTCTGACGCCACTAAAGTTGTAATTAACTTAAAGCTGCAAAACCTCAGAAAGTTCTCGCCCGACTCTCTCAGCTCTGCAGACCGTTTTAGCTTCTTTCAGCTCATCGTTTTGGTTTCGATGGGAAAAGATGTTTTCACTCTCCTCCCGACCGGCAAAGTTAGCTCGTGTCAGACGTGATACAGAAACAAAATGTTTCATCCAATCACCTGCCAGGTGTTTTTTTTTGAAAGTGCCTGCCCTTTTCCAGACAGTACCAGTACAACAGGTTAAATCTCGACACTGTCGACAGTATAGAGTAGCCTATATACAGATGTGTGCTGCTATTCTGTTAAAAATGAACCGTTAAAATATGAAGAGGAAAAGATGGAGAGAATGAAAAAGAGAGAAAAAGCAACAGACTTAATATCTGAGCAGAAATCACTTCTGCATCACTTTCCAGACAAAAACCGGCTGAAACCTGCTGAAACCTGCTGAAACCTGCTCTCTCTTTGTGTCAGACTCACTAAATCTCCTCCACCAAGTTTTTATTTCAGGTGGCAAAGAAAAAAAAGCAATGGATGAATTTCATTCTTTCTTTTTCCATGTTATCAAATTATTTGATTTGATTTTTAAATTTTTTTTTTAGCATATATTTAAAAAAGACATCAATAAAACAATATAAAATATAACAAGAATATGCAAGGAAGACTGAAAGCTTATCATGAGTCTCCCCCTGCTTTAAACTGAATTAAAATTAAAATTCAATTACAATGACTGATTACGATTTTGAGTCTAAATATTTAGGTTCAGAACCTTAAATCTCTTTGTTTATAGCGTGAGTCTAACACAGATATGAGACTATGAGGTAATATGAAAAGAAAAAACAATAACAGAGTACAAAAATATCTCAAAAACTAATGCCAGCTTTAGGATTTTAAAAAAGAAATGTTTTTCAGATGTTTTTTAACATCGAGAATCATGGAAATTCACAAGTATTGGTATCGGCGTCTAAATTTCAGGTATCGTGACAACCTTATTGTGAGTACAGACAGAAAAAGAAATGACGAGGAAGTGAAGGGACAGTCGAGCAGAGAGAAACAGAGACAGATGGACGCTGCCAGCAGCTGTTTCTTCATGTCTGTGATTCTTAATGCAAAGTCTTTCCGTGTAAAAACAAACGTCTTTGTGAGTTAATTCTGATTCAAGAACTCTTTGCATTAGTTTACATTCATTAAGCTCTGATGATGATATTGATTCCGGATACCTGACAAAAATCTTTAACAGCACAATGAGTCTTTTTATTGATTAAAAGACACAAATTTGATAAACGATGTGTGATGTAGGCTGTGAGTCATGACAGAGTGTGAATGAGGAGATTATTTCATGATTTTGTTTCTTGTTTTTTTTGCTCTTGATTAATAAATGCATGCTTTGATTTTGAAACAGGAGTTATTTAGCCTCAATCAAACGTTACTGACAGTATTAACTGTCACGATCTCAATGATGACTTTCATTTGCACATTTATGGGAATTCCCATTACATGTTAGCACTGAGCTAATGGAGTAAGTGCTACATATAGAAAATCAATTTAGGAACCATAAAAAGAACCAGGAAACTTAATGTAAGACAAGGTTCAACTATAAACTTGTTATTGAATTAAACTATTGAAGGGCTGTGAGTACAGGGACAGCTTCGTCTGTGTAACTCGATCCACTTTAATGTCCGAAGGAAAACGCGGGACAACTGAACACCGACAACAAAAGTGGCATCTCACATCTTGCGTATCACTCCGCCAATCTTAATCATAACTCACATTATCTGCACGTAAGGTGCCAGGTTCCAGATTTAACTTAAAGAGCAGAATACAAGTCATAAATGTAATTATTTCACCAGCAGCGCCTTGGCACGTCCCAGAAGCGGCTCTCCACTTCAAATAGTCTATTTTTGACGGATGCCGTGTCAGTTAGCACAGAGCAGATCGAGCGGGCAGGAAGTGAGACACAGAAAAGGCAGGGAGAATCTGGATAATTTTCAAAATAAAAGCCCCTTGCAGACTTGCGATCATAAAGACAGACAGAAAAAAGAAACTATTTAACCACGTAGCCTCCTTATCCATGGTAGAAGCACAAAGAGCGAGGAAAGACGACCTAATCAACGAAATCTGAGCAAGTAAACATGGTCAGGCGGTAATTACTATACATAAAATTAAACTAAATTAAACTTAAAGTCAAATATACATAAGAAGGCTTTTCTACATGGTGGTTATCACTATTTAAACACAAACACTTCATGAGTCCTTATAAGAAAGATTCTTTTGATGTTAGATGTTTATTTATCACATAATATATTATTTTAAATCATTTTTGACTCTCAAATATCACTCATCTCTATTGGACTCAGAACTCCAGTATTGCTCTGTCTCACATAAATATACCAGTAGATGATGGAGTGCAGGCCTGGAGGTGACTCTCAGCTGTCATGTCTGTGAAGTGCTCTTATTGTTTGGACATAACGTGGCCTCTCTCTCCCCTGGCTGTTCTGTCTGATAGCGTCTCTGCAAATCTCTCTCTTGCTGTCTCTGTCGCTCTCCATTCCCTCCTCTCTGACTCCATCAACACTGACAAAGCAGAACACAGACATCCGACACACTGTAAATGGACTTAAAAAGTAGATAAGTACAAGTGCGTAATATTCTGAAGCGTCTGCTGGATGATGGTTGCAGTCCTGCAGGATCAGTCGGGCAGATTTAGATCACATTAGACGAGAGAGAGTTTGGGCGTGGCTCGCTCAGACGGTCCATAAAAAAAGATAAATGTCCATTAACAACACGGTTCAGTTCATGTGGGAAGACCAGCGGTAGCCGGCGAACATGTACCTCCATTAGCGCTGCAGCCGATCCCTTCTCAAATGTCACAGCAGAACCTGATAATCACATCTGAATCCTAAACTCTGCTCCTTCATATTCACAGGAGACGTCATGTTGGAGGAGGCAGAACAAGAAATGCAACAGTTTTATCTTGTGGTATATGCGATGTGGCCAGAAATGATCGTGCATATTATGATTGGGGCTGCACAATTAATCGCAATATGATCGAAATCACAACATGACCAAGTCCATTATCAATATTGCAGAACCAGAACCAAACTGCAATTTTTTTTGAAAAAGGAAAAATGTGATTATAATGAGGAAGTGTAGTGCTGCAGAGATGCCCTGATCTAAAAATCCTGTTCTCTAGATTCAAGAAAACATGTTTGTTTGGTTCAGATCAGATTTTCAGACATTCCCACTAATCACATCGCGATCGCTATTTCAGTCAAAACAGTCACAATTAGGGATGTTCCCGCACACTCAGAAAGCAGCTGAAATTGAGCACAATTTATTAATTGATCATGTTAAACACTGTCCGCACTGACGCAACAACTTCCAACTTCAAACATGACTTAATCCCACCTCAAAAAAGTACTGAACAATTTCAAACAATATCGACCCCTGATTGAAAAGACGTGACTGCAAGAAATTCCTGTCAACATCTGCGAACCCCCTCTGACACTAACATCCTCCTAATTGTTTCTAATTGGCCACAAATCTCATCAGGACCAATCAAGGAGTACATACAAGGTGCTGGTGAAGATTAGTGTGTTATCGCCATGGAGACTGATGAGGCCGACTGCAGGAATACAAGGGAGCCGGAGATAAATGTGCCAAAAGGACGGAGGAGTGCATAACAACGCTGCGTGAGGTGACATGTGAGGACATTTCAATACCACCTTAAATCACATTTTCACCTGTACAACACATTCATCCACACTTCTAATGAGAGCAGAGAGGGACACGATGGAAAGGTCAGCTCTGTCATGACGACACTCTCGTCTGTACTGAAGAGACCAGAAGCACCAGAGCAATGGAGCAAAATCCAAAATGTAAAGTTTGTATGGAAATACAGTTTATTTTATGGATTATATTGATGCCGAATTAACAAGAAGGCTGTCGACATACGTCACCTTTTAGTTTGTGTTTCTAGAATTATGTGTTTTTCCAGACACGTAAGGAATTGTTAATATTTCAAATTTCTTAAAGGGAGTTTGGTGTGACATTTTCCCCAGAGAACACAGAGAGTAATATGTATTTTTTTTAACATTTTGTCACCATTGCAGAAGAATAATTCCTGCCACACATCCTCTTGCCCGGCACTGATCTCACACCCCAACTTTTAACCGTGACTAGCCGAACATGGAGGTGACTGAACCTTGTGGACTTGTATCAGCAACAGAGGCGACAGTAACCCCGTCTCAGGTGTCAGGTCTGCTTTTACCTGCTGAAGTCAGAGCAGAGCAGCAGGGCGCAGCTCGCAGGCCACGTACACGAGACGAATGAGGGTTAATTGAGGGGCTGAGACCACAGTCAGAGGAAGAGACACCATTACAGCCACTTACCTGCAGGAGAGAGAACAGAGATACAGGTCAGAGAACGTTTACGTGAACAGAGAACATGCTCGTCTGCCTGCACTGTTTACATGGGCGTGTTTGGGTATTTTATTTATTTATCTGCAACTGTCTGTCTGTCTGAGGTCAACTTCGGTCTCCTGCTGGCGCTCTGCCAGCTGTCTCCAAGGCAACCGGATACACGAGCCACAAATAGCTCCTCCGAGCAGAGTATCCCTTCACCATATCAAACCACATCACACCCCTTCACATTTCACATCCCTCCACTGCAACAAGTAGATCTCATTAAGAGATGGGAGAAACTCATCATGTGCAGTTTTTAACTCTTCTTTATTATAATTCATAATATTTGAACTATTGTACAAGTCAACACAACACAACAAAAACTGACAAATCATTTAAATGAATAATTAAATAAAAATACCAAACAGGAGTAGGATTTTTTAAAATGTCAACTTTTTATTTTCATAGATTTTCAGACAAAAATATTGACTTTTTGTTTGAATTCATGTTTTTACATGTGAAACATCCAGATGAAAATAAAAATTAAATGTCACATGTTTGTGCTGTGTCAATTTCTTTAAAAAGGGGAACATTACATGTTATATTCTATATTAAAAGCTTCAGCAGTTTAACAATTTAAGTCACAATCATGTCATGTGAGCGATGGTTTATTGTTGTTTATACCATGAATACTGTTTTCTGATTGGCCGGCTGTTGTGCGTTAAAGCCAACTAACGCACACGTAGTTTACTGTAGCTCAGGTTTAATCAAACTGGAGATCAATCAATCGATTAATCGCTTTGAGTCATTTTTTAATTAAAAAAGCTTCTTAAATGTGATTATTTTCTGGTTTCTTTGCTTCTCTCTGACAGTAAACTGAATATTTTTCGAATTGTGGACAAAACATGACATTTGAGGGCGTCATCTTGAGCTTTGATCAACATTTTTCACCATTTTCTGACATTTTATGAACCAGACAACTGATCAATCAGTTGAGAAAATAACTGACAGATTAATTGTAATCACTAGTTGCTAAACACTCATGGAAGCAAAAGATTTCATGTTTATTTTATGTTTTACAACCACGGCTCCTCCTCGCATGAAAAAATGATGCAAGTTTCATGACTTCTGGGTGCAGAGGCCTCGTCTGCTGGGTCCCCTCATAACAAGAGTACGAGTAGTACGTTTTTTATTTTTAGCCCCGTTACAAGTCGACGCCACATTCAATAAATGTTTCAGGCTCGGCGACACTGTGGAAGCCCCAGTGATGGTTTGTGTAATGAGTAAACCTCAAAAAAAAGAAAAGAAACTTCTTTAGGATGATCTGAAATTACACTTTGATCTGCTCGTCTTTGGAGAACAAATCCTAACATGTCCAACACACTCCTCTCGTGTGTGTGTGTGTGTGTGTGTGTGTGTGTGTGAAGCTGTGCTCTAATCCATGTGGAACGATAACCCTCCCTGACATTATAAAGGTTAATTAGACATGAACTTTCCATTATAGATACTGATAGCTCATCCTAATCCACACACACACACACACACTCGCAGAGAGAGCATACTCGAGCTCAACAGGACGCAGCCACTTCAGGACGGGTATCCTGACCTAACTCTGGTGGGCATGCTCAGTAGAGCTATGCAAATGACCCTGGCGATGACACCTTGGCAGGCTGTCATGGCAACACATCAAGTAGCAGGCATGTGGCCACTGGCAGGAGACGGAGGGAGGATGAGGAGGGAGACGGAGACGAAGGACGGAGGAGAAAGAGGAGTAAAAATAAAAAAGGAAATGGGGGGGAAAAACGGAACCGAGGTGATGAGAAAAAAGATGTCAGACGAGGGAGACGAGGAGGTGATGAGGGAGCGAATAAAGGAGGGCAGAGAGAGCAGCTAATGATCTTGTAAACTGGGTTAATGTGTCTCCAGGTGTCAGACTGAATGTTTCTCTATTAGAAGCAGGTGTGAGTAATAGATTACTTTATTACAAATCATGCTTGTTTGCTGCACAAACAAGAAGGCACTCTAAAATACAGTAGGGCTTGACATTAAAGGGACAGTTCACCCAGTAATGATAATCCAGTCATTATCTGCTCACTTTTCTGCCGATTGAAGGTCAGGTTTAGTTTTTTAGTCCACGAAACACTGCTGGAGTTTCACAGGAAAGCAGCTTTGCAGAATCCCCCCAAAAATTTAAGTGAATGGTTCCAGTTTTCAAACATAAAAAACAACATAAAACAACATAAAATGCCTCCATACTGCTTCTAAAGCCCGGATGTGCCAAGTTGACTTGAAAGACGTCATTAACACCATGTTTTTAGCCTGAATCTTCACTGTAGATCCTTTAATTCACCAATTTCTTCATTAATCAATTATTCGTTTGGTCCAGAAAATGTCAGAAAATGCTGATCAAAGTCCAAGATGACGTCCTCAAATGTCTTGTTTTGTCAACAACTCAAAGATATTCATTTTACTGTCAGAGAGGAGTAGAGAAACCAGAAAATATTCAGGTTTAAGAGTCTGAAATCAGATAAATTTGACTTTATTTAATCAAAAAAAAAAGACTCAAAATGATTAATCAATTGTCAAAATAGATGCAGATTAATTTAATAGTTGATTAATAATAGATCAATAGTTGCAGCTCTGAGTGTTTTATGTTCGTTGTTGATTTATTAGTTTGTTCAGCTGTTTCTTCCTTAGCTTTGCACAATTTAAAGACAATAAATGGTGAATTCTTTTCCTTTATTTTAAAATCGTAATCCTACTAATAATCCCCATTTTTACTAAATGTATCTGAAATCTGTTTTTACCCGTAACTGAAATGGAATACAGTTACCTTTTGTGTGTAATCTGTTACACTCCAAGCCTGTCAATCAGTGGCTGCAGCTCTATTTATCTCCTCGCAGAAAAACATGAGAATCAACGTCCCTGCTGTCTGTCACGTCATGTAATGTTCTTATTAAAACCACGCGTTGGAAATGTAAAAACTGTTCACGCAGCAGAAAGATCAAATTTAGACCCACATGCTTCACTGATATTAATATTATTAGTGTGGTTTTATAATGTGGTTGGTTTTACAGAGTGTAGTCGGCTCAGAAATGTTGTGTTTGCACCCATTTGTGCTTGAAATTAGTTTTATTGTGCATGTGTGCTGTTTTTTTGTGCTGATTTTACACAGTGAATGTTGGTGTGTGTGTGTGTGTGTGTGTGTGTGTGTGTGTGTGTGTGTGTGTGTGTGTGTGTGTGTGTTAAGTGACAGAGACAAATAGACTGAAACAGCTAAGAGGGCATGTTTGGTTCTTTGATGATGTTCTGCGAGGTGTTCTGTTTGTTAAGAGGATCCTGGTCATACGGTGCACTATACAAGCAGACTGTGTGTGTGTGTGTGTCTGTGTGTGTTTGTTTTCTACCTGCACGCTCAGCTGTAGTGGTACAACATGACATGACTGATGAGGGCGCGATTAAATGTAAGCGTACACAGTCTATTAGCACACACACAGACACACACATGCAGACAATGATGACGTGCGTCTCAGTGTGTGTGAGGAACAGTCTGGGTATTTCCAGCAGGCGACCTGCCAGTACTTTCAGTGTTCTAGTTCAGAAACCCCTCTGCCTTCTGCCTCTCCTCATCCTCCTCACATCGTCGCTGCACTGCTTTCATTCCTTTATTTCTTTTTCTTTTCTTTCTTTGTCATTTGTACTCTTTCATCTCGCTGAGGCACTTAACCCCCGACAGGAACATCTGACTGACGCATGTTGTGTCAGAAATCTCTGTCGTTACTCAGTCAAACTGGAACACGCAGGTTCATTTAGCGACTCCATGGCAAGGCTGCACTTCCTGTTTACATCACCCAAAGCATGATGGGAGCCACAGTGCCAAATCTAAACGAGAAGGGCACATGGCAGCGCATAGCTCCACTAAAGCCAAATGCCCCGACTCACAATGTTAATGAAGAATAATTTATGTATCATTAGGATCAGCTCAGTGAATATATGTTTTTTTTTAAATCAACATTTTTGTGTAGTATTTTGTGAGACTAGTGAGGTCCAACCTAAAAGTAATAAACAGTTTTAATAGTTAGCTAAAAGTATGCTATTAGCTAAACGGTCAAAAGAGTTAGCTAAAAATAACAGATAAACAACTAAAAATAACAGATAAACAGCTAAAAATAACAGATAAACAACTAAAAATAACAGACAAACAACTAAAAATAACAGATAAACAACTAAAAATAACAATAACACAATAAAGAGTTGAAATAGCTAAAAGTAGGCTAATAGATAAACAGTCAAAATAGTTCACTGAAAGATGCTTGGATTAGGTTACTGACTACATTTTTGTGTTTTGTTAGCACCGAGGAGGTTCTACTGAGAACCTTTTAACATTTCAAGGGTTTTACCTAGAGCACAGTCAGGCTGTTCTACGGAGAACCTTTTTATATTCCAAGGACTTATCTAGAACCCACCCAGCGGATTCAACCAAGAACCTTTTTACATGTCAAAGGTTTTTTATCTACAGTACAACCAACCAAAGGGGGTTCTGCTGAGAACCTTTTTACATTTCAAGGGTTTTATCTAGAACCAACCATAGGGCACTACAGGGAAACCTTTTGTATGCCAAGGGTTTTATAGAACCCACCCGGGTGGTTCTACAGAGAACCTTTTACAGTTCAAAGGTTAATCCTGGAATACCATTTATATTATTGTCTTTTATATTGCAAAGGTTTATCTAGAACCCACCCAGGTGGTTCTATAGAGAATGTTTATATTCAAAAGGTTTTATGTAGAACACAGTCAAGAGGTTCTATGGAGAACCTTTTATATTCCAAGGGTTTATCCAGAACCTACGCATGGGATTCTACTGAGAACGTTTTGTATTCCAAGGGTTTTATATAGAACACAGGAGATTTTACAGAGAACCTTCTGGTATTGCAAAGGTTTATCTAGAACACAATCAGGGGGTTCTACCGGGAACCTTTTTCCATTCCAAGGGTTTTATCTAGATCACAGTCAGGCGGTTCTACGGAGAACCTTTTTATATTCCAAGGGTTTTATCTAGAACCCACCGAGGCGGTTTGACTGAGAACTCTTTTAAATTCCAAGGGTTTTATCTAGAGTACTGTCAGGGGGTTCTACAGAGAACAATTTCATATTACAAAACCTTTCTATGGATGAAAAGGGTTCTTTATATAACCCTTAGTCTTTCTTCTATAATGGGTTCTTCAGAAGCAAACGGTTCTGGGCAGAACCTCTTCCCTTCCCTTCAGAAAAAAACCCTTTTGGAACCCTTATTTGTGATTTCTGAGCAGCCTATTGATCCTGATAACCTGATCAAATAACTTCAGACTCTTGATTGATGATTATTTGCACCAAGTCTATAAATCAGAGGGATGAAAACAGATGTTGGCCGAGAGGATGAAAGACGTCCGACCGACATCACCGTCCGTCCGTCTCTCCCCCTGACAGACGTCCGCCTTTGTCTGCCTGTCCGCTCTACTGTAGCTAATGGAAGTAAAAAACAAGCAGCAATCAGCTTCTCAGTGGCTGAAAATTCAGAGAAAGCAAAGAAAACGAGGGGAGAGGAGGGGAGAGGAGGGGAGAGGAGGGGAGGGGAGAGACGGGGAGGGGAGGAGGGTAACGGTGGGATGTGTGAGTGAGACAAAGGATGAGACAGAAAGACAGACAACAACACATGAACCAGAGGCTGAGAGTGAAAGAGACGAAACAAAAGTGGGATCGAAGAGAAGACACGAAAGTGAGGGCGTGATTAACGGTGACGAACATGAAGGGTGAGAGATGGATGTTTTCCCCTGAAACGATTACATCACCTCCTGCACACTCCTGTTGCCATGGCTACAGAGTCACATTAGCCTCATCATACTACCGTCTGACACCTTCACTTAGCCCTCGTCCCGAGCTCCGTCCCTGAACTCCGGGAGGCTTTGTGCATTTGACTGTGTCAGGCTCGTCTCGTCTGCCTCTTCCTGTCATGTTGTCTGAATAAAAAAAAAAAGGTCTATTTTCTGACGGTGGATTTTTTTTCCTCCGCCTCCGAGGCCGACGCGCGACCACTTCAGAGATCTGATGTGAAAGCGCGCTGGAGATTGAGTTTGGTGGCTAATTAGTCCTGCTGGGCAGGATTCATCACGGGAGCACATTTTTTTGGGGGGGAAGAGGACAGTGATGTAATGTAGTGATTCCCAAACACTGGGTCGGGACCCACAGGCGGGTCACAGGAGATTTTATTTGGGACACCACATAAATCAAATACTATGGAAGAAATTCTGCAAAAAATTACAGCTTTTATAAAGTATTTAAAATGTGTATGTTGTTTTACTGATGAGAGGAAAAAATTATTTTATTTAGTCTTATAAAAAAGATGAGTAAACTCAAAATTTCAGGGCAAATTTTTGAGTTTTGAGCCCAACTGAAACGCTTTAGTTTTTAAAAAGTTTTACCAGCTAATAATGTTTTGTTGAGATAAAAATGCATTTCAAAAACTAAAAACTAAAATTTGTAAACTTGTTAAAGTGAAAGTGAATAATGGTTAATATTTAAATATTGCCAATTAAAATAATTAGAGCAAGTTTTGAAATACATCATTTTTTTGAGTTTCTAAACTTCAAAGACTCAAGTTCAAGAAAATAAACTTTTTCAACTTTTAAAAAAAGTTTTTTTCTTTATGAGCGGGAATAAAAACAATGAGATGGCCTGTTAACTCAGCCTAAATGCAGTTATTTCTCATTTATAAAGTATTCAACGTGCTTATATGCATACATCCAGATAATATAAGGTGATGTGGAAATTTATTTTATAAACTTGCTCTGTGACAAGATTTCACAACTTCAAACAATTAAAAACTGTGTTAAAAGCCTTCAAAAGCTAAAACTAACAACACCTGATCTACTGATAACAGAGATATAAACATCTGTGATTATAATCATGTTAGTTTTGAAATATGTTTTTTATGAAAATGTTTAAAGTTAAAAGATTTCTCCCAACAAAAACATGATTTAATCGGGCATAAAAAGGGTTAGCTATCGAGGAATCCGGCGAAGTGCCAGAAGTTAACAAGCCGCCATGCGAAGTTTACAATTTTCTTCTTTTTAACTTAGTTTTTATGTCACGTTACTTTTGACAACAATGTCTGGGAAGTGTGGAAGAATCTGTGCAGTTCGGCTGCTCCGACGTCAGCTTTGGACGAAAACGGAACAGAAAACACACAAACCTTCACTTCGTGAAGAGCGCCGCCGTCTCAGACGACACACACAAACCTACAGAGGACCACCACGTGTCAGAGAGGATCAATAAATATTAACAGAAAGAAACTTTGCTCCTTGAATACCTGATGAAAAATGTGAATTCATAAATATTTTAATATATATTACACAGTACTTCATCACCTAAATGTGGCAGAGGTTTTTTTTTCTCTCTTCTCCATTATCTATTTCTGGATGTTGTCACAACCAAAGTCTAACTACTGTGTAAAATTTTAAGAACTTTAATGTCGCCATCCCACAAAGGAACCTTCATCAGTTACTGAGGGCCGCGGTTTCATGTAATTATATAGAAATGGAAACATACTTATGAATATTATTGTCCATTTTCTTACACACCTGACCTTTCACGTTTGTCAGTTTCCCTAAAAAAGATACAATCTAAATGGGTGCTAATGTTCTGGGTGCAGATGTGTCTCAGAGGAGGTCGTCCACTAATCAGAAGATTGGCGGTTCGATCCCCGCCTCGTCCTCCACTCTGCGTGAAAAAGTGTCCTTGACACTGAAGGCTGTGTGAGTGTGAACGAGCATTTGATACACCTCTTGATGAGCAGGTTGGCACCTTACGTGGCAGCTCCTGCCATCAGTAAATGAATCAGTCCCTCCAGGATTGTTGCAGCCTGAAACGCCTGATTTCACAGCAGCTTTTCTAAAAAAAACATTAGGATGCTTGTTGCAATGTTTTGGGGCACTTTTTTTTGCAATGAAATGTATTGAATTATAGGGGCAAGTGATTTAAAAATCAAAGGCAACATGTTCCAATGACATTAAAACAACACTCTGATCCATATCTTACCAAGATTACAAAAATTAACAAAACAAAATATGATTTACGGGCGACCTGGTAGCTCAGTTTTGCAGAGCACATGTCGTATGTGCTGAGGTTGAGTCCTCTGCAGTGGCCGTGGGTTCGACTCCCACCTGCAGCCCTTTGCTGTGTGTCACCGCCCCACTCTCTCCCCATTTCCTGTCATATCCTCTGCTACCCTATCTGAATAAAGATATTAAATACATCCGTGCTTTATTTATAAATGAATAAATGCACTTGCAGGGTTCCACAAAGAAGCAAAAATTAAAAAAAAAAAAACCTGCATGATGTGTGTTTGGGGGAACTCGCAGGAAGTTATGGTGATTGATCAAATTTGCAGACAAGCGGCATCGTGCAGAATTTACAGAGATCGGTTGAATTTGCATGAACTGTTGCGAATGCAGCGTCACAACTTCCTGGAGGGACTGAGAACGTGCGTGTGAATGTGGTGAATGTCGTGCATGTCGTGTAAAGTGATTTGAACGGATGGAAAATTAGAAAGGTGCTAAAGGTTGCTGTCCTCGTGCGGCCAAAAATAAATAAATAAATGCATGAATGCAGCTTTAAAAGCCTGCAAACTTAAATTTATCTGGTAATTTACCAAAAAATTTGAGTGAAGTCGAAACAAAACACAATTTTGTGCTGCGTTAATATTTTTTTTCTGCTCCTGTTTATCATTTTGCGATCCCTTCAGGGGATCCTGACCACCAACTTCCACAAAACCAAAGCTGGTAAGAAATTAATTTGAGTGGAGCTGCTGTATTGCTGGTGTAGGTACTCAGCTGTGATCTATAGCTGACACCACGCCAGCTTTTCTGCAAACCGCTGCTCCTTCTGAGACCGCCGCTGCTTAGTCAGTCGCTCCAACATTAAGCTAATTCACCGGCTACCTATATGATGCTTGTGCACATTTTACATTTCACTACAGTCTTTGACACAAAGTGAGACCACTGAGAGGAAACTCACTCTCAGCAATAACCTCACTCAGCAGTGGGATTTATTACATTCATACCTGCAGCTCTGACTCCACACATCAAACGAGGAACTAAATTGAAGCTGTATGTTTGTTTTTAATATACTGAAATGAGCCCTGGGAATAAGTTATAAAAATGACTACTAGCTTAATATGTTCACCACTGAAACATACTCTGAGACCTCTAACTGTGTAATACTGAATAATATTCTCTAATACAATTTTTTTTGCACACGCATAACCCCTCCAGTTGCATCTGTAACATTCAAAATATAAACATTTTCTCTGCTCACTATTGATTACCAATAACATCGCCGTCCTTTGCACTAGAAGGCAGAGTAATAAAACAGAAAACCCCGTTATTAAATATCATGATGATGTCAGCAGTAATTTAACTGATGCCTTCAAGGAAAACAGAGAAAGGAGGCAGATATGAAACAGAGAGAGAAAGTGAAATAAAGACAAATATAGGGGTCTTTCAGGGGGCAAATGTGACAGTAAATCAGGACCACTGTAGGCAAAAAAAGAAAAAAGAAAAAGAAAAACAGAGCCGGTGAATGGGGGTAATATTCAGAGAAAAAAGCTCAAAATTTCCAAGATTATAGTCATAAATTTATGGGAAAAAATATTGGATATTCACTAAGATTTAAGTTGTAACTTTAGAAAAAAAAATCTGAAATTCTATAAAATAAAAGTCGCAAATTTACGCGAAAAATTTGGAAATACTCTAAAATTAAAGTTGTAAATTTACAGGGGAGGGATCTGATATTCTCTAAGATTAAAATTGCAAATTTGCATGAAAAAAAGGATATTCTCTCAGGATAAAGTTTTGAATTTACAAGGGAAAAAAATTATATTTTTTTAGGCTAAAGTCGTAAATTAGGCAAAAAAAGAGGCTATTCAGCGATATTAAAGTTGTAAAATTACAAGAAAAAAAGTCAGATATTCTGTAAGTTTAAAATAAATTTGTGAGAATAAAAAAAGAAAATTCTTTAAGATTAAAGACATAAATTTATGTGAAAAAAATCTGATATTCTCTCAGGTTAAAATTGGAAAATTCACAAAAAAAAAACAGCTATTCTGCAAGAAAAAAAAAAGATTTATTTATATTTATTTCAGTTAATGTGCATCTGATGAAGCTTTCAGTGTGTTTCAGCCTCAACTGTCATAAAAACCTCAGTTTTAAGACAAAGAGAGAACCTGAGGGGCTTTACGTGACCCCTCCGCTGGTCGAGACCCAAAACAGAGCAAAAAGACTGTGAATACTGGACCACAAACAAAACTCCAAAGCTATCTTTTTTAAAAATTACTCTCAAATAGACTATCAATATTCAAATCAATCGATTGATCTCTATAAGACGAGCACAACAAAATAATCAACATTTAGCCTATAATTTATCTCATCCGGCATCCTCACACACTCGAATAACTTTACCAAATAAACACTGTTATGATCTTAGTTTTTATTTTGACATAACTCACATACGGAGCAATAAAGCAGAATAATTAAAATCTATCAGACTGTTAATTGACCTGACGAGCAGCAACAAAAGGTTTATAAGATCTGTGTAATTACAAATGGGTGTTGTACCGACTTCCTGTCTTGCTGAGGATCAGGAGTTGATTTAAGCGCAGATCTTAGAGAGAAAAGGTCTGCAGTCCTGGGTCCCAGTCAACTGCTGAGCAAGGCAAACACAGCAATGTACGTTTGGAACTGAACCACCGAGTACAGGCCAATAAGTGGTACCATCTCCCCGCCTCGCTCAACCCGTTCACTCCATCATGTCCGACGAACTCGTCTTTTTGTTTCTCTCTAAGTGTGTGTGTGTGTGAGAGAGTGAGAGAGAGAGGTAAACGGGGGGTAAAGAGAGAGACCTGTACATTGAACAAACCATGCTAACAGAGCGGAGCCTCATCCTGTTCCCGTGAAGTGTGAGAAATAGAGCCAAGCGCAGCATTCTGCTCCACGGCTGCCTCAGCAAAAAACACAATATGTTGGCTCTAAAGGACCGCGCTGGCAGGAACTCTCACCCCCAAAGAATATCATCATCCTCATTATACTGTGTGCTGCTTGTTTGGCCACAGTATCTACCAGGACGAGATATATATTTACAGGGGAGGGGGGGAGAAAAATCGCTGCATGATGAATTGGAAAAAAAAAGAAAAGAAAAGTGCAGCACGTTGTATTATTGCTGAGTCTGCTCAGTCCTGCTTCATGCAGCTTTACTGGAGAATTTCCTGCATGTTTGCTTTTCTTCTCACCCGGGCGTCAAACTGAGAGTGAACTTTTTCATGTTCGTCTTTAAGTTAATAAAATTTTAATAATCTCATTTCGCGTTTGGACTTTTTTTTCTTCTGGGATTCAAGGACATTTCTGTTGACTCTGCAATGAAGAGGGGCTTGAATAAAGCTCTTGACCTTTGATGCATATTATTCCTGTTACTGTAACCTTTGCAGCGCAGAGGAGTCCTCCGCTATTAAAATGATCTTTTGAAAAAGGTAACCTGATATTTACACTGAATGGCCACTTTGTCACCACTCCACTTCCTTCTTTTCAGAGTTTGAAAGCCACATTAATGCATAAGTTGTTTAATTTCTTATCCTCAAATTTATTAAACGTGTGAGACTTTGACTATTTATTTAGAGTTAAATCCATGTGATGATATGTAAGAGAACACAGAGGGCTGTCAAGATCATACAATTTTATTTGGTTTAATTGCAATTAAGGATTTAACTGCTTGTTTTCTGTTAATTTTATGCCACTATTATAGTATAAAAGCCTGATACGTTTCTGTTATCCCATTTCTGTTACCGCGGGATGCTGCCATGCCTCGCCGACCGCCACCAACCCGTGACTAGCCTCCTTTTCTCCCCCTCAAACAACCAACTGTTGTGACACTCGGCTCATGTGTGTGCAGGAGAGCAGAGAGAAATTTTAAAAGTCTCTTCATGCTCAGCTCTCAGTGCATCTGTAGCTTCTAACTGTGTCGCTGTTTGTACTGTCAGGTATCTGCTTTATGACACACAGCTGATGTTTGCTGGTCCTTGTTTGCTCACGATTGCGTCGGTAAACTGTTGAACCGCGCGCATGAAGTGCGTGCTGCTCATCTGGTAGGAGGGGCTGAGGACGGAGAAAACGAAACCTAACTCACGTCCTGATAATAAGACTCGACAATCAACCGTTTGTAGGCTTTCTACCTACTGAAATGATCAATTATCAAAATAGTTGGTGAATAATTTATTAATCGATTCTTCAATTAATCATTGCAGCTCTACAGAAAACCATGAATAATGTTAATTTTCCTAATTTCACACATTTGTGGTCACAGGAAATGTTTCCCTAAAGCCCTAAAAATGAACACATTTTTATGAACATTAACCTTCCAGGACAAAGGTCATATTTTTAAGGAGTGTCTCTATCTAAACAGTTTCCTCGGGTAAACTTTGCAGCAGGCCGCTCAAAAGTCAAATCACCATTCTCTCCGTTTAAATGTGAAAAAATAATTAAAATAACAAACACTATGCTTAAAGTTCCCTGTTGGCTGCAGCGCCCCCTGCTGCTGCTTCACGTTCGCCCTGTTTTAACTCCGGTGGAACATCGTGCTGCGGGGGATGTGTGACCTGAAGCTCACATTGCAGAGTTTCTGAACAAGCCAGCAGAATTTCAGAATGGGCAGCTCATCGGTTAATGTTACACTTTACAGCCAACATTTCCTGCAACACGGCACCCATACTACAACCTGGCCAAACTCTATCAATGGCTCGTACGAGTGCCGGAGGAGTTATCAGGTTTCCTTGGCAACGTCCGTCAGGAGCGATGAACTGTACGGGAGGGCGGCCAGCTCCATGCTCATGAAATGCTGTGCACCGGGCATTCCAGCTGGGATTACACCCCGGTATAGAGTAACCTGTCTGACTCCACCCAGCACCGCCCTCTGGAAGACGGAGGAAACTCAGTCCAGAGTGGAAATACCCTCATGGTTCGCCTGGAACCATCATAGTCTGTTGAGCAAACATATGGTTCAACTGCAGGCCTGCGAGATAAGTCTCATTCTGTTTACATACTCAGGACATTTCCACTGAAATGATGTGACACCTGAGCAGAGGAGACAGTCAGGATACGCTGAGACAAACAGTCTGCAGGATGGGGGTCTACTGTGCTGTAAAATATCCTCACGTTATGAGCTCTACTTTCATGATGATAATAAATAACATACTTATGTATAATATATTTCATTTTTGTCAGTAAAACCCTGTAAATATTACACACTGTAGCTTTAAAGTGTTTTGTATATATTAGAGCAAACAATTTTGAAGAATTGCAATTATTTTATTATTTTTAGATCATTATTCTCATTTTCATTAAAAAACACATTAAAATGATTATAGTGTGTTACTTTTTTCAGGAGTCTGTACTAAATAGATAATGATGTGTTGGCTATGACTTGCATGCATGGGAGCCAGTGGGCGATTTGTCAATTCTTAACAGCGGTTTGATGGACCCGGTTAGTTTTCTTCAGCCACAATGAGTGAACAATGAACGACTATTTTGGGTGTTTGTTTGTTTGTTTGTTTGTTTGTATTTTTTAAGAGACAGAAGGGCGGGGCTCAGAGAAAAAACAACAACCTGCGATTATAAATCGCATCACAGACGGCACCGTGGATTTATCAGCGCGCAGTTCGGCTGCTGGTGTTTCAGAGCCGCGGTCGGGGCCGTAGATTTTAACTCGCACAAACCTCGATCAGATGAAATATTATTGACTCAGACAGACGAGACTAATATTCACGCTCTGCCCCTGCACTCTCTCTGCTACTGGTGGATGGAGAAGGGATCATTTTACCAGCACAGGATGAGACTTTCAGAGTATTTACAGGATTAATTGTCAATGTTGTTTATTATTTTTGTTTGTTTGGAAGATATTAAGCACAGAAAAACGACGGCAGAGAATTGGATTATGGTGCGGGAGGGGTTTGAGACGTTGACTAGAGCTGCAACTAACATTTATTTTTCATAGTCGATTAATCAGGCTATTATTTTCTCGATTAATCGATTGTTTGGTCAATAAAATGTCGTCAACAACCAAAAGATATTCAGTTTACTGTCAGAGAGGAGTAAGGAAAGCACATTTAAGAAGCGGAAATCTATGATATCTTGTCTTAAAAAACGACTCAAACTGGTTAATTGATTAATTAATCCCGTCACAATCTGATCAGCTGACGTACGTCTGTGTGCTCCACATGTTGGGACCCATTTGCCAAGTCGTTCCTGTGACAATTATTTTAATTATTGATCAATCTGCTGAACATTTTCTCCATTAATCAGTTAGCTGTTTGGTCCAAAAATGTCAGAAAATGGTGAAAAAGCTCAAATGTCTCGTTTTGTCCACGACTCAAAGATGTTCAGTTTAGTGTCAGAGAGGAGTAAAGAAACCAGACGACGACTAATCGATTATCACAATAGCTGCCGATAAATTTGATAATTGATTAATAACTGATTAATCCCTGCAGCTCGAACGTTGATGTTTTTTTACTGACATGAGTCTGAGTTGACCGCTGCCTCAGTTCCTTGAGAAAGACCGGCTGCAAAGAGTTTCACACTGAAAACTGAGCTCAGTTCCTGTTCGGAGAACATGAACAAAGCTGCTGACAGTAAAAAGAATGAATGACTTACAGGTGCATCGATCACCTACAAATAAAGAGCAGCCAATAAAGATTTCTTTAAAGACAACTCTATTGATCCGAAATGACCAAGTATAATTTCAGCTACCGGGTCTGACTATTTTCTTCCGCCGCACTCGGGGATAAATCAGATTGCCAGCGTGCTGAAGCTACCACTTCATGCCTATTGAAAGCATTGACAGTATTGACATTGGAGAGGGTGTGGGTTGGAAATGACTGAACGTGGGCAGTCATGTTACATAAGCAATAGTCCACTTCTCTCAGTAAAACAGCACAAAAACACTGATACATCATGCATATATGTGCTGCTCACCTCCCTCTGACAGATGGGATGTTTTATTAAAGTGCAGCTGTCAGTTTTAGATGCTTTTGTGAGCTGGTTACAGGAATAAAAACAGTTTGTTCTTCAAAAATAATCATGCGTTATGAGTTTTATTCTAATTATTAGCACAGATGGGCACTGTGCAGCTGTTTAAGAAAAGTTTCCGTCCATTTTTTGACAGAAAAGCGACCATTTCAACAGATTATTTGCCGTCTACACCTCCACACTCTCTTGAGGTATTTCTCGGCACAAGCGGCTCGCCTGAAAGGATCGTCTGTGCCCTTCTTCCTGTTTCCCTCCTCAGTTACAAGACTCAACCGGACGGGCTTTGAGTTACAAAGTAAAAATGTAAAAGGCATACCAGGCCCGTGCATATGTGTGCACACCGTACACACACACACACACACGCTCCCTCACACTCGGTGCAGGGTGTGACGGCCCGTATCAATTTGTTTTCATCCTCCTCGACTCGAGTTCATCCAGTTCAATCGAGAGATACGCTCGCTCTGAGGGTGTTTACGTGAAGTACTCAGTCAGTGTGAAGATTTCCACTTCTAAACCAGCTTAAAATTCAATAAAACAGAGGATAATAAATAGAATAAAAGGTGGCAATTTGTCTCCAGTGTTTGTCAGTGTTGAGCTGTATGTGATTTCTCTACCTGATGACTAACTTCCACAGCTCAGATCTGGTTCTCTCACTTCCTCCTTCTCCCCAGCGGGTCTTTGGTTGTCATAGTTACATCCATTAACACACCTGCTAAGCTCCGAGGTCCCCCGTGTCTCTCTGTGTCTCTCTTTTTTCCCCCCTCCCTCCCGTTTCAGCAACAGTCACAGAAGACCGGTGGCATGTACTGTAATTACAGAGGTAAACAAAAAAAGGCAAATATGGAGGCTGTGTCACACCCTTTTTTATCTTATAAAATGTTTTTAGAGCCCAAAACTAAACCTAAATCTAAATCTCTGATGACATATTGTGACAATTTTAAGATTTATTACAGTAAATTTATAATATTGACATGTCTGGAGCTGAAACAATTAATCAAATAATCTATTGTTAATTGATTATTGGTTAATTGTACTAAGTACTAAGAGTTTTATCCCCATTTTGAGTTTGAGCTCTAAAAGGATTTTGCTTCTTTGTGGAATAAAAACAAATGAAATTCTTCATTTACAGTTAAAGCGGATTTTTGTTAGAATTTTTGTAATCTAGAGCATTTTTGGTTAAGTTAGATAGAACACTCAGAGCAGCATGGTTACCTTTGATTGTGCCTGCGATTTCTTTGCAAAAAAAACACCTAAAAATGTCGCAACATGCATTGCAATTTTTTAGAAAAGCTGCTGTGAAATCCTGGAGGAACTGATACGTATGTTTCCCTGTCTGGGTCATGTGAGGTCTAAGAGGCCCGTTCTTTCTCTTGATCCATCTGTTGCACTTTGTGGAAACGCCCCTTTTAAAAAAAGCTTGGATCCACATGAAAATTCATGGCTTAATTTTCCACCAAATTTCAAATAAAACTCTCGACAAGTTTTGGAACGGGACCAAAAACATAATCTCCACGGTGGTTTGTATTGTTTGCAGCACTGGTATCTATATTTTTAATTATCACGATGTGAGCACAAATTGTTTCCTGGTTTAAAAAAAAAGAGGAATGAATTCCTTAATAAGCGCTCAGCTGGGACGATGTTTGTTTCCTCCAGCTGAACTGTTACAGCACCTCTCTCAGTAAACATCTTCACTACTCGCACAGTTCTCACCTTAAACACACCCACACCACCACGCCACATTCAATTGTTGCTTTTTGTAGTACGTGATGGTTCTTCCCCGGTTACTCACACACACACACACACACACTGTTTTTACTGTGGTTTCATCACCACGGATACCCTGTGTGCCTAGCAACAGGTGGAGAGAGGAGAGGAGGCAAAAACATGTTCCTTTTTCCAGTTCACTTTCTCTTCTCCTGATCTCTCTACTTATCTTGTCTGCTCGCTCCTTTAATAGCCTTCCTCTTTATTTTTCCTCCTCTTCACTCTCTGCCTACCCTCCTCTTCATCTGCCTTCCTGCTTCGCCCCTAAAATAGAGCCATCAAGCTCCTTTTTTTTTTTCTTCTTTTGGTTCGTCTACTTTAACTCCACTCCTCTTTTTCATCTGCTTTTTGCTCGTCTTCTCCTCCTTCCTTCCTTCCTTCCATTCCTCCCCGACTGTCTCTTCTCCGGAGGATCACGGCGACACAACAGTCATCTCTCATCAGACGAGACGCCGGCTCACAACGGCTCCCTCTCTACTTTATCATTACACCCCCCCCCCCCCCCCCCCCCCCCCCCCCCCCCCCCCCCCCCC
>JAJHUR010033902.1:3277-18786 GCA_027495735.1 Lutjanus campechanus | reverse complement strand
AGAGGTGAAAGAAAGGGTGTTAGGTGCTACACTGCTTTTTGGTTAGGACTAGAAAAGTGTCTGCTGGTTGCTCGGCAACTGGTCCATCCAAAAAAACAGTCCAGAAGATAATACAATAACTTGTGTTTTTACACCTCTGTGTTTGTATGGATTATGGATTGGATGACTGGGTGAGCTTCAGAGGTGCTGGTAGGTGGATTTTGTTACTGTTGGACAGAGGCAGGCTAACTATTTCCATTTGTTCCCAGTCTTTATGCTAAGCTACGCTAACTGTCCGCTGGCTATAGCTGGCTATTCCCACAGTCTTGAATTATATACACTAGACTGTTACCATAAACAAAATAAGTTGGGAATTAATTTAATATTTAATGTGAATGATAAGATGTTAACACAAGGAAAATTATATGCTGTATAATATGTATAATAATGTATAATGTAATGTAAAATTATATGTTTCTGTTTAATGGTAAAGGTCATTTGGGATGCACCAGATTTATTAAGAAGTATTAACATATAAACATTAGAGTTATGACAATTAATTGATTGTTAATAGACAATTAAATTAAGCGGCAGCTATTTTGATAACCGATTATTCTTCTTGAGTCATTTGTTTTAGTAAAAATGTCAAAATTCTCTGACTTTAGCTTCTCAAATATGAGTATTGTCTGGTTTCTTTACTCCTCTCTGATTGAAAACTGAATATTTTTGAGTTGTGGACAAAACAAGACATTTGAGGACATCTCCCTGGGCTCTGGGAAACACTGATCAACATTTTTCATCATTTTTTATTGAAAATAATCATTAATTGCAGCCCTAATAAACAACAAAATTTCTTAATCCTTTTCCTACCTGCAGTATGTCACTAAATGCATGCGGGACAAAATGAAAAACGAGCTTTGACTGTGTCGTTGTTGAAAGGACATCATATCTAATGTTTGCCAACCGTCACACAGCTGCTCCTCTGGATACAGCAGCAAAGAGGAGCTTCATTTTGTTTCAGTGTTTGTTGTTCTAAAGCAGCCTTTTACAACAAAGGAAACCTGCTCTCTGCTGGGCCTTCAGGTGTGTCCGTCCATCTGCTGGTCTACTACCTGCCTGCCACCCCCCCACACGGACGCCTTTTAGAGAAGACAGATGGTCTTAACTGCAGGTCTTCCTCTCACTCCACTCCTCCTCGTCCATGAGGATCCTCCACACAAGAGGAGAAGCCACAGACGGGATCGTGGGTCTGAAAACACTCACAGTCATGCAACTGCCCAAAAAGCACAGACACAATCTCCCCTGCATGGCAGAGACACAGAGGAGACAGCTGACTTTAAAAAACTAAATAAATAAAAAGGATCAAACTGGGCAGACAAGGAGAAATGCTGATATTTCGGCAACAGGAAGAGAGAAGACAGACAGTGACGTAGACTGGAGGAGAGACAAGCACTTACCTATAAGTGCACTCAGCATCAGTCTGAAAGTACCATCAGTTCTGACAGAAACAACATTTACTTCATTAGATCTATCTATCTATCTATCTATCTATCTATCTATCTATCTATCTATCTAAAAATTAATTTAAAATTCTTTGGACCTCAGAGGTTTTCTCTTGATTTGATCTGCCTTTTTAAGTCTAGAAATTAGTTAGTTAATTAGTTAATTAATTAGTCTGTTAATTCAAATTGTTTGTGCTTCATAAATAAATTTTTCACCTAACTAATGTGGCACTAGAATTGTTACTTATCAATGAATACATTGTTAACCTGTTCAATGATCGGTCAAGGAAAATACACAAAATTTGCAACCCTAATTAGGTCATTTTGGCCTGTCAGGTTAATTACTTTTTATTAGACGATAAATTGCCCTGGAAATAACTGTAAAACAACATTATAGTTATTTTAAAACCATTTCATGTAACTCATAAAATGATGGTATACTTATAGTGAAAGTACAAACTTTTCTAACAAACTTGTAATTCTTTGGAAGGTGAATAAAACATAAACATCTAAGCAGACGCACGTAAACGCAGCAGGCGTTATCGTAAAATATACGGACATGACGTCAATAATTTATGCTGACCTCCATAAATCGATAACCTAATTATTGTGACAGCCCTGTTTTCGGGCTTATTTTGCGAATCAATAAGCAGTTCTACTTTACAAATCCAAATATTGTATTTTTTTTTTACGATTTTTGCATCAATGTGATGTGGTTCCAGGGACGGAGGGGCTAATCTGGAGGTCGGGAAAGACTCCCAGTGGAGCTGCAGTGGCCAGTGACAGGGTCTGCTGCAGAAGCCCACAGGAGGTTACAACTGGTCAAATGACCGATGACGTAATTGCGTTTGACCTTTGACTCCGACCCCATTGAACACCGTCCCAAATTGCACACTGCAGTGAGGACCACTTGGTAGAAGATGCAAGTGAGACAGAGACAAAGACAAGATGGAGAACAGAAAGAGAAGACAGGTATGCTTGCCAAGATGTCATGCATGCAAAACAAGGAGTGTCAAGGAATTGTGTGGCATTACAGCATCATTAAATGCATTAATTACATATCACCAGTGTAATAGGTTGTAAAATTATGTCCCACTCAAACAGCCCTGTGCTGTTCTTTAATTTATCAAATATTTAATTCAGTAAATTAACCAAAAAGAGACTCTCCTGCCTGGTTGTTTCACCTATGAACAGTATTATATCCAAAAATCAGTAAAAGTAATCAATAATCAGAGGAAGAAATGAGTCTCTGTGTGAGTACGTTTGTGTGTGTGTTTGTGTGTGTGTGTGTGTGTTTGTGGGTCAGGGGAGGTCACACAGACACACTGAGCGTCATTGTTGGAGTCACAGCTGAGCCCCAATCACACTTGTTTGATTAATTTCTTTTTCAGCATCTTGTTTTTTCCCCAAACAAATCTGTTTTGCACAAAATTATTATATAAAATGAACTCTCAGCCAATGAATCATTCACCCACTCTGTCACACACACACGCACACACACACACACACACAGAAATGAACACACAGTCCATGTCCAGTGGACGCCAGCTGCTGTGAAGTAGTGACTCACTGCTTCATTGTTATAAACTGTACACATTCAGTGGTGTAAACAATACGCACACATGCAAGAATGAGTGCAAACACACACACACACACACACACACACACACACAGAGATGACCTATTGACTCAAGTGGACAGTTCTCATCAGTACAAAGAGCTTTACATACATACAAAATATTTACATTGTAGAGCAGATTTTCAAGCCTAATCACTTTGTGCAAGAAAAAATTGGTTTAGTTTTTCACATTATTTATTATTTTTGTGATCATTCCCTGGAAACATTTGTTTTTGTAGAAATTGCCAAACTAATTGCAGCAATTGCAGTATTTCTACTGTATGTTGTGTTATTCTAAATTTTGACAGCAAGATTTTCATTTTCACTGCAAATCGGTTCCAAATAATGGTTAGCAATTTCCTTGATTACAAATAATCAGAACCCGTATCAGCCCTGAAAAAAATTTCCATTAACCCCTAGATTCTTCTCTCGTTTCTGTCTTTGGATATGACTTTTTTTCTTCTAAGAAAAAGGGAATAAACTGATTGTTAAAGAAACGTTTTCATGCGAAAATCTTCTCTCTCTGTGCTTGTCTTTCACTGCACAAATGTGTATAAATGTTGCATGCTTCCTCTAAGTCATCATAATAAGTGAAACTCAACACTCTGCTCTGTGGGTCCTCTCGTGTGCGTCACATCACTTCCGATTCTCACCCACAGTCAGACACTGAGCCTCGTCTAATCCAGCTTTAATGCCTGCAGCAATAACAGCCCTGACGGTCGTGTCCGGCACAACCAGGCAATTTCCCCTGCCTGCGCTGTGTTTGGGTCTTAAAAAGACGAGGCTGCTTTTTGCTGATGAATTTTACTCCCCCACACACACACACACACCACATACTGCTGTCAGCCCCAGCGGCCGATGGAGCCAATGAAACGACTGGTTGCTGGACGGTGAACATCCAGATTACATCAGAGCCAATGGGTGAATGTATTGCAGGTAAACTGTGGTTCAAACAGAGATTAGTGCTAATCCTCTGTAGCGGTATGAGGACAAATGGCCTCCTCTATCTCTCACTGCTTTCTCACTCTTACTGTGTCCACACACTGTTTTCACACTTCACACATCACTCTTTGAAATAGATTTCATTAAAAAGATAAATACAATTTAGTGCAAATTAGAGCAAAAACAATCAGCCAATTAATCAATTCATCCAGCAAGCTGCAACATTACCTACTTCCAACTTCTCAGGTGTAAACATGTGCTGCTTTTATTTGTCTTTTATGATCGTAAACTGAATGTCTTCGGGGTTTTAGTCAGATGAAGCAAGCAATTAAATAATGTCATGTTAGGCTTAATGCAAACTGAGAGAAGCATTCTTCACTATTTTCTGACATTTAGGAGATAAAACGATTAAACAATCAATTGGAAAAATAATCTTCAGATTAATTTATGATGAAATTAACATGTGGGAGCTCGTCCAGGATCCCGTCCGGGCTACAGTTTCATATTTTGGTTATTCCCCTCGCTTTCAGTAGCTACCTGCTTTGTTTGCATGTGTGGAGGTAAACAGTCTGTCTCTCCTGTTTGTTTGTTGCACAGCGGGGCTTAGTTATGAGTTTAGAGCACTTAATTTCCTTTTTTGTTTGGAGGTAATCCTGGGTGAAGATGCTTTTCTCTTTTGGGGGTATATGCTGCACAGTGCTGAACCCGGCATGCCTCACAGGAGACGGTTAGCCATCAGAAATGTTAGGGACTAGTTTGCTGTTAAAACTTTTGTCGGCAAAATGGACTTATTTCACAGGTTTTCACAACTCAGCATCTTAGGATTAGTACCAAAATTCATACTTTAGTTCTTTGTGTATGACTTAGTATTGTAGGTAGGTTTCATTTTGTCTACATTTTAGGATTATCTGGTGATTGTTAAGACTTTGAGCCAGAAATAGAAAGTCATTTATGTCTTTACCGACTAATTGCTTCATTTGTTTTTTAAGAAAGAAGCAGGACGTTATGCAAGAGTGCAATAGTTGTGTTGAGTTTACAGGCAGTTGTTCATGTCCAGAGGGATTACTGCTAAAATATTAATGGCTGGAAAAACCGACAAAGCTCCATTTAAACTCAGATAAATTCAAGATGATTGACATGATAATAGCGGTAAAAACTATTGGAAATTATTCTTCATGTTTGTTAAATTCTCCTGTGGATGAATTCGAAATCTTTGCATATTCAGCTGTCGTGCAAAGACTCTTGATTGATTATGATAGCAATTCATTGCCATTGATTAATTGCAGGTGCACTAACTGAACACTGTCTCAATTTTCCTTTAAATTTACTGCAAAATTACTAACAGAATCTGAGTCTGAGTGAGAGATCTCATCACTTATTGATCTATCGAGAGACATCATTAAGTTTGGTTTAGTGTTGTGAAAACATCATCAGCAGAAAGTAAGAACGATAAAGAGCAAGAGCAAGTCAAGACGCTCGAATAGAGAATAAAAAAATGACAAAATGATATGGAGAGAGGGGTGGGGTAGAAGAGTCAGCGCCAGCAGTGGTCTCTGTCTCTGCTGATGAGCCTAGCTGCTATATATACCTCTCCAGGAGTCTTGCTAAGAACGTACAGTTAAAGTAAGTACGTTTCTTGCTGGGAAATTATGAAAAAACTGTGGGAAAATAAAGTGTTATCACAAGAGATCGCTTTGACCAGTTGCCTTAAAAGAAAAAAACCCTCAAAGTGTAATTACACTGAACAATGAACCCAGGAAATCAGCATTTAATTTGTCCTCTGTGGTTTATCTTATCAGCATCATCGATTAAAAGTCATTAAAGGACTCTTCCTCTGCGTTTCCATTTCACTCCCTCCTCTGTGGGTTTCTATTTAACGGTGCGCTTTACTGTCCTTGTCTTTCACATGAGTGAAGCTGCTGCTACTCGTCATAATGCCTCCAGCCTTCTGCGTTATGCAATACATGAAACCAGCTATATATCATCAACTTAATCTCTGTGTTGGGGGGTTGGAGCAGTGATGGCAGCGGGGAGAGAGAAAAAAAATGTCTGTGTTGTAGTTTTTATGTTCCTGGGTTGTGCCGGTGCCAGCAAGCCTTCACTGATAACAAAGTGCTTCAGTCGGCTGAGCTGCGCACCGTGCAGCATCCTCCTGGGTTTGAGCGCATCCCAGGACTCACGTCATACAGTATGTGACCTTTTTCGCTAATTGCTCCTCTTGCATCAGCTATAAAATTAAACCCCACATCCCTCAAAATACCGCTTAGAAAAATAAGCCAATTCTGCAAAGCCTCACCGGGGAAATTTCAAAGAACTTGGACAACCGTGAATGATTTGGCTGGAAGGCAAACCTCCAAACAGAGATGAAGCAACAAAAAAATAACAGTAATAAACTCCTAGAATCTAATTGTAGCTGTTGTTTCAATAATCCGCCATGGTGACAATTAATCTATCATGATGATATGAATATTTCATAGAGCAGCTCTCGCTGGAAAGTGATCAGTCTATTCAGTATTTGTTGTGTTTTTCGGTGAAGCAGCTGTGGTGCAGACGCTGTCCGTGGTGCTGAAAGCAGGTCCTGGACAAAAAATACATGCACTGCAGGACAAACACTATACTTTTGTTACCCTTATCTGTCGAAGCCGTTAAAAGAATTGGCTTAATTCTTCTTTCATGTGAAAAATCATCAATCGATTAATCTGCCGATGATTCTCACGATCAATCAATAAATCGTTTTGTCCATAGAACCTCAAACAATTGTGGGAGAAGTTCAACACATCTGGGACCCAAAATTGATGTCTTCAAATTCTTCATTTCTCTTCTTCTTCATTTACTATCATAAATACAAAGCAGCAAATCCTCACGTTTGATATTTTTGCTTGAAAAATGACAAAAAAATTACTGAATTATTTAATTGATTATCAAAATAGTTTGCAATTAATTTACTTTCGATCAACTACTGGATTAAACAACTAATTGTTGCAGCTCCGTGTGCAGATACAGCAGAAATGGTCCTGAAGCAATTAGTCTAGAATTGATGAGTCAATTGACAAAATATCAATCAGCAACAATTCTGATAAGAAATTAATTGTTCCTTTAAGTCAGTTATCCTGCAAAAAAACACCAGACATTCACTGTTTTCAGCCTCTAAACTGTACATTTGCTGATTTGCTTTGCTTTTGCATCATTGTCAGCTGAATATCTTTGGACGTTTTTGACTGTTTTGAAGTGAAGACCTTGGACAAACTTAATGATTTATTGAGAACAATGTACACTGCAGTCCTAAAATGATATCTATCAGCCCAAAACCAAAAGACTATACAACATACTTACTTAACAGCTCATTCAAAGAAGAAAAGAAGAGCGAAGGAGTCCCCAAACGCAGCCAAACACATCTCAGCTTGTATTTTTCACTTGGTGGATTCCTGTAATTTTCATTTAACCTTGCTGCTGTCTTTGCTTTGGAGCTGAGCATCTTCATTATTTTACACAACAAAGCACCTCTGATCTGAATTTAGACTGACAGAAAAGACTGAGAAGGCTGAGTTGAACTGAGCTTAACTCCCAACAGAGACTTTCAGTAAGGACAAATTATGAAAGCCGCATCAAATAAACACTGACGGTAGAAGGGGAATAGATGAATTTGATTAGTGTGCTCTGATGTTCTCTCATGCCATTAGCACGGTGTAGCTCAACAGCTTGTCTACCTCTAAGACCGTCCTTGTCCCTGAGTCACACCTGCCGGGCATGCATCAAAAATTCTAATCCACCTGAGAGGAAAGGTGTCACGGCGAACTATCAGCAAACTCCTTTCAGCACCCACATCCCATCACAACTTATGCAGACACATTATAATTTGGCTCTATTTCACCTGTGTGCTGCTAAAGGTAAAAACAAAACCCAAACAAGCTTTAAACAGCTGATATGCCTTGTGAAATAATTGATGTAAACGTCTGTCTGCCATTTAGAAGTCTTCTATACTTTGGTATTGATCGTCTGTGCTAACCGTAAGCAGCACTTAGCAAACAGAGAGAACAAAGCCAGGAACAGAGCTGTGGGAGTGAAATAATCACTCCTATGTTACTGCCAAAATTTGCAAAAAGGCTTTTAAAAATAAAAAGGATTCAATAACAAGCAAGCAAGATTACTGGTCTCATAGAAATATCACATAAAAGTTCTTTCTAAGAGGTGAATTTCCAGGAAGGGAAGATGCAGATGGAGAAAATAAGTGTTGTGATATGTGAACACACGATACAGTTGTAAGTGTGTGTTGCTTTAGGCAGATAACACAAACACAAAGGGCCACTGGGGGGGTTGGAGGAGAGGACCGGAGGAGCAGGAGGAGGGAGGATGGGAGGACCTGAGCGACGTCACCGCAGCTGGACGAGGACAGCGCATACATTAACATCAACAAACACACAAACGCAGGATCCTCCTCTGCAATCTGTTCACCGATTGACATCTTTATCACCGTGAAGGTTTGTTTCACTGTGATCTAACAATTCCTGGAAATAATCTCTTTTTTTCCCCCCCTTGTATACCTCCTGTCATGACCGTCCAACCCGCTGGTCCCTCTGGTGATGCAGCGTAATTAGGCACAAGCTGTTTCTATGACTACCGCTTCCACTACTGCTGAGTGAGTACAGCGAAACCCGGCCCTCCTAATGAGCGTTAGGAGAATGTTTTAATAACACTAATTACTCGATAAAAGAAAAAAAACTCAGCTTAAAACAAAGAGCTATGCTCAGAAAAATGTCTGATTTCTCTACCAGGGGGATATGTACACAATTAAGTACCATGCAATGCTGCAAACAAATGGTAAGAACAATGGTTTGTTTTATAAATTTCAGGGTGTATTATTTATGTTGGAGATTCTTTGGGTGCATATTAACTTAGAGCTATTGGAATATAATAATCATAATCATGTTTTCAATAGTGTATAATCACCTGAAAATAAGAATCGTTGTGTTTTTGTTTCCTTAGAATGAGCCGTTCATGTTTAAAGAAAGTGCAGGTCAAACACTGGCTCTAGATACGGCCGTTCGCGTTTCCTGCGAGTTTCATGGCCACCATAGGTTCTCCTACAAGCTGAGAGCAAGATGTGGTGCTGCAAGCTCGTGACTAGACTGCTGGCGATTTGAAGGGGGGAGTGCCATCCTCCTTGTTAGCAAAATGGCCAAAATGTATCTCCCGTATTATAGAGCGTGCAGGGGCAGAGGCTGACTGTTACAATCTATGGCCCCGACCATGGCTCTGAAATATCAGTAACGTAACAGTGCCGTGTATTGATAACTCCATGGCTCTGTCTGTGGTGCTGAAGTAGCAGAGAGACTTTCTCTCTCTGTTCTGCTGTCAGTTTCATCTTGAATCTATAATATTCTCTCAATTTATATGCTATAAATACTCAATTATATACCATATTGTAGCCTAAATACTCAGGGAGGAGTGACACCTCCATGATGAAAATGACAAGTAGCAACTTGTGGTCACAGAAGAGACACACTTCTGCCTGTAGCATTCATATAATATTTCTAAGGTGCCACTAAATCCCACACACTGGTCCTTTAAAGGAGGCTGCCTCAAATGATGTCACTTGAGGCCCCGGTTGTAGCTGAGGACTACAAGTTTGCTAAAGAAAAATACCTGGAGGTGTGGCGTTAGAAAGACGTGAGCTACCAGACCTTTCGCAGCCCACTCCTCGTCTCTGCTTGAAGCTAGCAGCATTAGCAGCTCCTAGCATAACACAACGGAATCTTCGACTGAACTGTCAGCAGTTAAGAGTTGCATTGTGGGTAATGTAGGCACTAGGTTTTGACAAAGAAAAAGAATGAGACAATTTAAAGCAAATCTCTGGTTCTTCTGCCTCAATTTTCATCTTTTTTTAAACTGTTGTAAGCAATTCTAAAGAATGATACTGCAGTCTCACTCCCAGGTCGTCAAATACTGATGCTCGGGTCGGGTCACCAACACAAAGCGTCAGTGACACAACGTCCAAGTGCAATATGCCTTCCATAAGCAGCATCAACGTCCCCTGACATGTAAACACTAGTCTACCTGTTAAGGAGGGGATTTGCACTCTGGCCACGTGGTGAACTATTTGACTCTGCTGCCAAACAAATGTAACAAGGCAGTTTTAAAGGTGTCAGGCCAAAGAGGTAACAATGATAAATGTGTTCACGTCTAATTAGATCCACCAGAGAGTGATCAATCCATCACAAAGCTGAAATCAGTTGCTGCACAGATGGATCCCCCTTCTCTGTCTACATTCTGTCGTGGCCTTATTTAGTGTGGGGGCTGAGCTCAGCTGGCTCAGAGCCGCAGTATAGGCAACAATCTGACCTTGCAGGAAATACTGCTGAATCACACACACTCATGGAAGAAGTCTCTGAAACCACGCACAAAAAAAAACTTCTAATCAGGTGAAATACAAGCAAGAAGAAGGGCTGACCAACAGATAGCTGGTGTGACCCCCGTGTTGTTGCCTGCATTTAGTAAGCCTCACTTACAGCATAAGCACGGGGCAGACAGATGGATGAGCTGAGCTGAAAGGGCTCAAAGCTCAGGTGGACTGTCTCTCTCCCCCTCTGTCTCATTCTGTCTCTCTGCAAGGTCATACTGCAGCGTAACAGATCAGATTTGTTCCCCTTGTATCACCATCATCATTCTCTAACAGAAATGAAACTGTGCATGTTTGCAAGACCCAAACCTCTCCGGTCTCCGCACACGCAGACACAGCAAGCAACGGTGTGCACCCTTTGCCTGGTCGGGATTAACAACAAAATGGTAGCACTGCCACAGGAACAACAACAACAACACATCCACGAGGCCGCCTGTAACTCTATCTGCTGTAGAGGAAGTGAGCATCCAACAGAAATCTGGGAATCATGCAGCTAGAGGTGGTTTCTCATATAAAACCAAGTTATTTACCAGAAATGTGTAGTTCCATGAATGCATCATGCAACTAGGAGTGGTTCCTCCTATTAAATACCAAGTTATTTATACGAAATTTGTTCTTTACCAGAAATGTGCGGTTCAGTGAATGCATCATGCAGCCAAAGTTGTTGTTTTTTTTCTTTCATATTAAATACAAGTTATTTAACAGAAATTTCAGTTATTTAACAGAAATCTGTGGTTCTTTAAACGCATCATGCAGCCAGAGTTGTTTGCTAACATAAAATCAAATTATTAAACAGAATTTATTTGGTTCCATGAATGCATCATGCAGCCAGAAGTGGTTTCTCATAATAAATACCAAGTTACCTAATAGACATTTGTGGTTCTCTGAATGCATCACGCAGCCAGATGTGGTTTCTTATATAAAATACCAACTTGTTTAACAGAAAATAAGCTATTTTCATGTATGTGTAGTTCTGTGAATTCACCATGCAGCAAGAGGTGGTTTCTCATATTAAATACAAAGTTATATAACAGAAATGTGTGGTTCCCTGAATGTATAATGTATCCAGAGGTAGTTTCTGGTATTAAATACCATATTATTTAACAGATGTTCAAGTTATTTGACAGAATTTTGTGGTTCCCTGAATGCATCATGCAGCCAGAGGTGTTTTCCCATATTAAATGGAGGTGGTTTCTCGTAATAAATACTAAGTTATTTGACAGAAATGTGTGGTTCAGTGAACGCATCGTGCAGCCAGAGTTGGTTTCTCTAATGAATATCAAGTTCTTTAACAGAAATTTGTGGTTCCATGAATGCATCATGTAACTTGAGGTGGTTTCTCATTATTTAACAGATATTCAAGTTATTTAACAAATATTTAAGTTATTTAACAGGAATTAGTGGATGCATCACGCAGACAGAGGCGTTTTCTTATATTAAATAAGAAGTTATTTAACAGAAATTCAAGTTTTTTTTAACATAAACGTATGGTTCCTGAATGCATCATGCAGCAGTTGACAGATAAACTTCACTGGGGATTTATTAGGGCCTAACAAAATAATCTCCTCGCCTTGGTGCCGTGTCCATGGAGGAAGAGAAGAGGTAAAAACTGGTTAAATGTGCACCGATTTGGACCCTCGTTGCAGCCTGTGTGATTGATTTAACCCTCCGTGTAAAGGGGGATGGGGACTGGGATGTGTGAAGCGACCGCAGCCGCTTGTGTGATGCACCGGGCCGCGCCAAACACGCACTGCAGCCTGGAAAAAAAAAACCGCTACTTACTTCCCGACGAAGTTCTCCAGCACCGAGCTCTTCCCTGCGCTCTGGCCGCCCACCACCGCGATCTGCGGCAGGTCCAGGTTCGCGTTCTGGCCGATGGCGGAGAAGGCATCCTGCATGCGGTTCACCAGAGGAATCAAATCCTCCATCCCCCGGTTCCCCATCTTTGCGGTGCACTAATAGGCAGCTCCTTGTTAGAGCAGCAGGGAGGGATTTATGTCTTGTTTTTCTCCTCTGTTCCTCTCCACCCTCGCCCTTCAAGAGGGTGTTTTGGACTGGCTCACTTTTCGGTTTGCTCCTTCATTGACTGCACCTCCTCCTCCTCCTCTTGCTCTTCCTCGGTGTGTCAGATCACCTCAGCTCAGATAGGACTCCTCTCTCCACCACCGAACATGCACACTCCTCTCCAGCGAGCTCCGCACCGCAGGGGGGGGGGAGGATGAGGATGATCTCTTGTATTTTCTCAGGAGATATCCCTGCAGTTCTCCACACACACCGCCAGGTGGCGACACTTGGATACTTTCACTGTAAAGCTGCCTGACAAATTGAGCTCTTTTCACAGTGCAGGGATCTCTCCTTGTTCAGGTCTGATCTTGTTTGAGTGCATTTAGAGGTGAACCTAAATCTGTCCTCTACTTTTTAATGTTATTGTCCAAACAGAGATGTTTGTGTGATGGACAGATCTGTCCATGGTGCTGAATCTGTTAGCACCGTGGACAGAGGCCAGGGGGCACTCTACAACTTTCCCTCTGTTTGTTTTAGTAATCCAGTTTTTATCCACAGAGTCCAACAACTTGGTCCAGAGTGAGGTTATTATAGTGAACTAAAACTAAACTAAAACTAGGTGGGGGGAAAAGTATTTTATTTAGCTGAAATAAATATTACAAACTAGACTTCTGGGGGGAAAAAAGAAAAGAAAGAAAACAAAACTAAACTAACAACAATAAAATAAAGATGTACAGGAAATCTCTTTACTTTTAGTAAATCAATTTATATCAATTTCGTTGATATTTACATGACTGAGTCAATTGTTTTCTAAGTGTTGTGTTTGTATCGTAACACTTGTTCTAAACTTCTTAAATTTTGCCCCTGACAAATACCAATACACACACACACACACACACACACACACACACACACACACACACACATATACATTTTATGATAATAATAATAAATAATAATACTGAAACTAAACTTTTTAAATAGTAAAAACTAAACAGAAAATGAGCAAAACAGCTCTGGAAACTAACTAAAACTAAGCTTAATCGATAACAAAAATTAAAAATGAAATAAAAATAAAAACTAATGAAAAACAAAAAAAAAATAATAATAATTTAGAGTGATATTTGTTTAAAGCTACTGGATTACTGGATAAATTAGCCAATATGATTAATTTGTGCCCCCCAAAGGATAAATACTAATGATTTTGGTGATCATCCAAAGCCTCCCAACACTTCTGTTGTTCAATAAAAGATCAGCATTAATTTAAAAACAGTATATTATGAGTGTATTTTTAATTATACTGTATATAAAAGTATAGGTATAACATATACAATGGACAAATGAATGTAACAGTATGTTAGATATTGCAATTTGATACGGTACCAGAATGTGACAATGTTTACAGTCATTATTTTATTTTATTATTATAATACTGCTGCATTGGGTTTGTTTTGCAATTGTGCATACATTATTCAAACATTCATGGCTGGCTACTTTTATTCTAGGACATTTTAAAAGGGAAAAAAGGGGGGAAATTTTTCAAGTCGTCATTTGTCTTATTTCTGTTTTTTTAACGTGATAAATATTGCCTCATAGACGTTTTATTGTGGTATTATTGCACCTTGAATTTCTGGTATCTATACACCCCTGTAATATAATGACAAAGAATATGTGTACGATGTATATGTAAACTATACTTATACACAAAGCAGTCGTATTGCTGTAAAGTGTTTGTTTTATCGTACTGTAAATGAAATTCTAACATCCACTGTAGGTTAATGTAACAACGATGTTCTATTTATTTATCATTTATTTATTACCTATATGTGTTACTTTAAAACACAAACTTTCACTAAATTTTCAAGGGTAGTAGTATTCTGTTTGAGAATAAAACACTCACATTGTTAATTAAAAATACTATATTTTCTAAAGCTCCATTTATTATACATACATGAAGCATTTGCAGTTCCCCGGACGACCACCAGAGGGCGACAGGATCCACTCATTTTACTGCACTGAGGAGACTGTTTTGGGTTTGTGCTTCATGCAAGTTGTACCGGGTCTGTACTTCACCCTGTGCTATGATTTTAGTCGGATAATCAACAATCATTGCTACTTTCGTCTTTGAGAGGTAAGTGGCAACATCTGTTGGAAGGTATAATGTAGAAAGTACGCGAGGAGGCGCAGCTGCTTTATCTGTGAGTTAGCTAGCGACTTCAGTGCTATGCTAAGCTAACTTGCTGGGTTCAGTTACTGAGGTTCGTGTGTAGAAGGGAACCCTTGATTTGCTAAACTCTCGCGAGATTTGTACGCGTTATTTCTTTGTTGTGCACGCTGTGCAAAAATTAATTATTTTTGATAATGTGATAAAGCTGTGGCTAAGATATGGGTAGGTTTCGGAACAAAAATACTAGATTAGGGTGAGGGAAAGATCAGCGAATTCGGTTGAAATGATCACTCTCGCGAGATCTTACGCGAATCCGGGGTTCCATTCAAGACACGATCGTTATTGAGCGATGGCTAATATAGCTTCGTTCATTTCATGGCAGGTGTAAGTTAGCTTGTTCATTTATTGACTTGATTTGTACTTTGTGTTAACGTGCCGCTCTCTTCCGGAAATAGTGTGTAACGTGCAGTTCTCTTCATAAAATTGGCTAACAAAGTAAATTAAAACAAACTAAGGAAACCAAAAAGTAAATTATTGGTAGCTTACTTGCTAACATTAGCTAGTTGTCATCACGAAATATGAGAGCGACCTGTTGTCTGAGGAGGTGCGCACTGTTACTGGATGTGCTTTTACAAAGAGAAGAGTTGCTCTGACAGGCGGGACACAGAATAACACAAGCTTCTTTTCCTCCGATCCAGATAAATTTTGTTTTAAGGACTGTCAAAACATTGGCACCTCACAGCTGCTGGTCTGTCAACTCTCAGTCTAACGGAGGAAATTAAAGCCCGTAATGTTCAACCCACACATCCATCAACAGCAGCAGCAACAGCAGCAGCAACAGTTTCACCAGCACCTGCGGCAGCTACAGCAACTTTTCCAGCAGCAGCCTCCACCTCCTCC
>JAJHUR010033894.1:1028-19793 GCA_027495735.1 Lutjanus campechanus | reverse complement strand
TGGCACTGAAGCATGAAGTTCCTTGTTAGTCTCACAAGAACAAGAATTCTTTTCTAAACTTGAAAACCCAAGTAAAGTCAACAGCAAAGTCACTAAAAGTTCAGAAAACTCAAAAATCTGTTGCATCAGGTTGCCTTGGCAATTTGTTTTCTCAACCATTTTATTTTTACGGTGTACTCACATCTGTTGTATTAAAATATCAGTAAAACAACAAAATAATAATAAAACTGTATCAATAAGGTGATGTAGCTAATGTAAGAACAGGGTGGACCCAAACGCAGGAGATAAGTTGAGGTTAAGAAGGTTTATTGTGAAACGGACGTTTTGGGGACATCAGAGGGAAGAGGACACCAAAACAAATCACTTGATTAGTAATGAGTTGAAGTATTCCTTCTGGTTTTGTTAAAGGTACTCTGAGGCTCTTTGCTGACTGAAAAAAAGCCTTAAATTGCGTTCAGACTGAATGCAAAGTGACGGATGTTTGTGTAAAGTGTTTCTGTGCTGCATTTGAGTTACAGCTCCTCCTCTGCTCTCAGAACTCACAAAGAACTCCCGTTGTTTCCGTCACTTAACTCTCGACCGCTGCGCGTTTCCTCGTAACCTCTGCACCTTCAGAAACAGGAGTCCTGCAGCTTCCAAACGTTTCGCACAAGCTGAATCATTTCACATCTTCACACTCGCTGTGTCAATCAGCGTCCATTTGGATCCACTCACACCTGCACATTGTGGACTGTCATGTTGGTTGTTGTGTATTTATTTCAGTCAGACTGGTCTCACACATACAATAACATCACCATGACAACAAAACATATTTTAGACACCAGTTTAAGTGTGCACTATATTCACAATATTTTCACCACTTTAGGTTTCTGTCAGACAACCTTTTCTGATGGGAAACTGCAGCATATGAGCCAAATATCGTTCTTCTCTCCAAACCAACCAAACTTCACAGAGAACTGGGACAAATCATGTCCAACCAAAACAAAAAAATTACTCTAATTGCAATTTTTTGGTGAAAAATTATTTTTTAAGGATTTAAATATGTACAAAATATGAAATTTATGATATGTTTTGGTTTGCTTTAATTTTTAAAATTTCTACATTTCCTCTGTGTCAGAAAACATCCTCAGACAAGAAGTCACAATTCAAACTATTTTAAAATGTGTTAAAAGTCGGTATGGTGACCGTTTTTCATACGCTGCACTCTTAGAAATAAGGGTTCCAAAAGGGTTCTACCTGAAGGGCTGTGGTTCTACCCAGGACAATGTGCTTCTGAAGAACCCTTTGTGGAAGAAAGGGTTTGTCAAGGGTTCTTTGTGAGACTAAGGGTTCCATTAAGAACCCTTTTCATCCAAAGAACCTTTGTTAGAAGAAAGTGTTCTTCAAGGATCGTTGAAATCCTTGAAGAACTCTGTCAAGGGTTCTTTGTACCATAATATAAAACAGTTCTCAGTAGAACCTCCTGGGTTGATTATAGATAAAACTCTTGGAATATAAAAAGATTCTCGTTAGAACCCCTTGGTTGGATTCTTGTTAGCACCCTTAAAAAGGTAGAAAGGTTCTAGATAGAACCTCCAGAGAGGGTTCTTGGTCGAACCATTGCACCATAACAAAGTTCTCTGTAGAACATCTCACAAGGGGTTCTAGGTGGAACCTTCCACAGATGGTTCTAGATATAACCTTTTATGTTGGGTTCTAGGTAAAGGTCTTTCAAAGGGTTCCAAGTGAACTTTTATAAAATGTTTTAACAGGAACCTAAAATGGTTCTCCTACGGGGACAAGCAGAAAAACCCTATATGGTTCTAGATAGAACCTTTATTAGAGAACGTGGTAAAACTTTGATTGAGGAGGAAAAAGATTTGGTATCGTTTGGTAAATGCAAAATTTTCTAAGTATGATTAATCAATGAATTGATTGTTCATTTTATTTACAGTTGTGTTCCAGATTTTGATCATCTCTGTCAGATTATTAAATCAGGCGTAAACAGGGTCAGCTGTACCCCAAGGACCCCCGTCTCACTTCCTGGTTTAAATAAAGGCGGGAACGCTGCTCAAGCACTGGTCAACTTTCTATTTTTATACAAATTCATCCAATAATATTTCTATCAGATGTGTCTCAGCCATAACATGTCGACTCTTCTGAATCAAAGCTGAATAAGAATTATGGAAGAATCATAAATAACTGTTCTGTTCTTTATAAAAGTGCCTTTCTATCACACTTGCAAGCAGGCGACCACAGTTATTAACAGAGAATCAGACTGTGAGCGAGCCTCTCCTTCTCTCAGGCAGTTATTTATACTCACGAGTACAAGGGTGTACATCACTACAATGAAAGAATCATTTGGCATTTCTTTTACTTAGTTATGACATTTTCCCGGCTTAAAACTCAGTGTTCCATCCCTCAAATGTTACAACATCTGGACGTCAACCGCCTGCATCCCTGGGTGCCTAGTTATTCTTAAAAGTGGGGGTGCAAGATTGTTTTGGCAGAAAAATTTTCATTAACACCCGAAAGTGCCATTTCTTGCAGTATAGAGCCTCATTCATGGCCAATACATTTGTTTATACAACACTATTATGTATAAAAATGGCAGTTTTTATTATTGCAGGTAAACGCACACAAAGGGCAAACATTTACTACACACTGCCATTAGAAACTGAGTACAGTTAGCTGATAATTAGTCTGATCATACATCAAACCATTAATCAATCCAATAACAGCAGTCAGTGTCAGACTCAGTGTTACTTTAGTGATAAAATGTTAAAAAACAGCAGCCTGAATTAAACTAAACCTCCCTGTGCTCTCCAGGAGAAATATTACACCAATCTCCCTTTAAAAAATATTAAATTCTAACAATTTCCTCTGCGTTCGTAAAAACAGATAACCATAGAAACACACAATAAAAGGCCTCATATGTTGACAGTATTTGTGTCAATTCGGCATCAATATAATCCATAAAGATAAACTGTATTTCCATACAAACTTTACAATTTGTACTTTGTTGCCTTAACTTGCTATCAGCCCCCAGCTGGTCAGCTGTGCTATTTTAGTGGAAGAAGACAGGACAGTGAATGAAAAGTGAACCATTTCAAAACATTTTCTCACTAAAATAATTGCTGCTCGGTAATTCAAACACAGGCTGAATTAAACACCAGCTCATAACACTGTTAATTCATGTGACGGCAGAGATTTTTTGCTTTGCTGTAGCTCAAATCTTCAAAAACAGCAAAGTCGTATGATCAAAAAGTGGGAATGCAAAAGCACGGTCTAATAGTGGGGGTGCAGCTGCTCCGTTCGCTCCACCGCTCAGGCGCCCGTTCCTGCATCCACTCCCTACACACACACTCCTACATGCACACATCCTGTGGTGTTACAGATTCTGCTGCTTTTAGCGCTCTGAGAACTCACATTCACAGGAAGAGACTAAATCAAATTGTGGCTCATAACAGGATATTCATACGTCATATAACACTGAGTACATGAGGTTAACTGAGGATAAGACAATGTGTTTTTTCATCACACCCAGTCTGTTGTAGGCACATATGATCCACAACATACGACATGAATAAATCCCACCATCCCGGCTGTACCTTATTGTGTGTCTCTGCCATATTGGTGTGGTCTGCTGTACAAAAACAAAAGCGACTATAATTCTCTAAATTATTAACTGATTCCATGAAATTTATTTATTTATAAACATGAGAAATTGAACACGATAGATGGTACTTACTGCAATTAAATTCAGTTTCTGGGGGCGATCTGATCAGCTTTATGCCAAAGCATGAACCTTCTGAATAGTAACAACTTCCACTGGGACCTGCAGGCTCCGATCCAAGAACAGGCAACATCCAGTGTCAATTATTCATCATTTCAGCCTTTGTGAGTTGCTCCGAAAATGTAAATTTCTATATCTGTTATATTATTGTAAAAATGTTCTGAATCAATAATAAAATGTTCTAAATAAATACTTTACTGTTATTAATGAGAAGTTCAGACTTGTGGTCCAGTTTATTGTTTCCTTATTAAGTTTATACAGTAAGAAGCAGAAGGCATATTTTATTAATCCCTGGAGGAAATTAGATTTTTCACTGTTGTAATTTTTTGATCACTCACTCACACTCACAGTGTCCTGCTCAAGGGCACCTCAGCAGTGCCCAGGAGGTGAACTGACCTCCCGCTCAGGTCCCTGTGGACTCAACTACTGCTGCCTGCAACTCAGTTACAATACTATTAAAAAACTTTGCTCACATCTAGATAAGAAAACTTTTTTGTAATTTTGTAAATCTCCACTGGTCTCATCTTACATTGTGGTGACATTGCAGTAGGTGCTTCACCATATGATCTGCACTCTTCTGAGTGACCTCTCAAACATGTCATGTGTTAAAGGATGTTTAATCGTGGCTTTTAGAGCCTCACTGATGTTTGGGTTTGTTTACTTGCCTGGTGTCGGGGAAACCTGTTTTTATTTTAAAGGGATAGTTCACCCAAACATTCAGTCATTATCTGCTCACCCTCATGCTGACTGAAAGTCGGGTTTAATTTTTTAGTTCACAAAACACTGCTGGAGTTTCACAGGAAAATGCAGAATCTCTCAAACAATGGAAGTGAATGGTGACCAGTTTTCAAACGTTAAAAAATAACTGGAAAAAAAAATACTGTACTATATTGTTTGTCTGACATAATCAAAGTCTCTCAGTTCAGATGGTGTGCACGACTTAAATTATGCCAGACGAGTAGTATGGAGGGATCATTTTTTTAAATATATATATTCAGTATTCTGTATATTATATTCGGTATAAATAATGTAGTCCAGTATATGGACATTTGAAAGTTATTACTCCCTAAAAGCAGTGTTCACCCCAAAAATCCAGTATCAGTTGGGCCCTAATGGCACAGTATGTGAATAGATTCATTTAAATTTATGCTAATATTATTCATACCTTAAAAGCAAGACAATAGCTGTTGATAAGTGTGTCTTCAGAATAAAAAAAGAAGTGAATTTAAGAAACAACATCCACCAGCCTGCACCTGAGCATGAAACAAAAAGTCTCAGATTAAGTATAGACGGGAACAAAAGGCCAAATTCAGTGAAGGAAAATTCACAAAACAACCTGAAACTGGACATTGAGAAGCATTACAGAAACACACGGTGGGCAGCCGCGAAACAGACGACCATTTCTCTTCAAGACGGCCGGGTTTGATGCGGCGGTTCCTCGCTTCCCCTCCAGGCATGAAGCGAAGAGAAAGCAGAGCAGAGGAGCTGCAAACACAAGCCAAATATGTGTCTGTGAGAAAGGCAAAGTGATGGCCGAGCATTAGTCTGCCTCCATCCGAGCCGGTTAACCGGAGAGCTGCCATTACTCATGTCCTAACAGCCTGTAATGGAATTTTCCTCGGATGAGCAAAAGGTTGTCAAGCCGCTCGCTGCAGATCAGAAAAGCAGCTCAGCGGACTGGAAGTCCAACAGGAGGAGACGAGTGTGGAGAACAAAGGGAAGCACACACACACACACACACACACACACACAACATGGTGTGCTCTAAACCACTTGATGTTTCCATTAATTACAGCGGAGCTTTAAGGACACACCGGCTGCACACAGACTGTCATTAGCAACTGTTTTTACTAATGAAAGTGAATCTCTGTATTCATAACACAAAATTCTACATTACTGTCTCCATAATTAATGCAAATCACTATTAAAATTAGTAAAGGGAGAGAAAACATTACACTGTCCCTAAATTTCCGTGTTGGCTTGTGTCTCCTGATCACAGGATATTAGTTGGACATTTGTCTCAGATTCTGTCATTTGAGGACAGTTTTTTGAAGAGGTGACAATGACAGAATTAAAAGTAATATATTCTGTATGTGAAGTTGTGGCCTTTGGTCTTTAGTTTTTTGCAGTTCTATTTTGGGTTATTGTGTTTTGATTTGCATATATTACTTTATGTTTTGTTGTTTTTGTTTAGTTGCATGCATTATCTCATGTTTGCTCATTTCGTGTTGCACATAATTATGATGATGTACATCGTGTTTCACTTTTATTATTTTATGTGTTGTGAGTAGTTTCAGTGTGACTTTGCTTTGGCTGCATCAGCAAGATACAGGCTACTGCATTTTTAAGCAGAATATCGACTTCACGTCTTCACACCATTTTTGTTTTTTTAATCACTTCATATTATGTGACATTACTGTCACAAGTGTGGTTAACATTAGGATGTGTGTGTCCCCTCCCCCACCTGAAACACTGTTGAAGAGGCCCGGGGGCTGCAGGGAGCACTGAGCTCTGCCCCGGAGTCCCAGGGGCTGCGGTGTGAGCAGCCTCGCTGTGTCCTGGCTGCTGTGGAGGTCCGGGGGCTGCAGCGCGAGCGGCCCCGCTCTGTCCCCGGGCTCTGTGGCTGGGTCATGATGCTCTCCAACACACAGATCTGCAGCTGGGCACAGATGTTTTCATGCTAGATAACACCATCTTCTTCTTCTGCTGCTCAATTCTAAGGTTCTCTTCTTCTCAAGAGCGACACATTTTTGTCAGATGAGGCATCACAGCACCCCCTACCACCTGATAGTGAAAACATCAATTAAAGAGATATTTTGTCAATAATGGGGAAGAGTTGTGGCTTAAATGACGAGATATCATCTTGTCAGTGCCAGGGAAAGAGTTAAAGTAGCTAGCTTGTTAAGGCCCTGGCTCCAACTCACTATTTTGACTGCTGTACTCATTTTTGCACATGCAGTTGCTACATATTGTTTATTTCAACTGACTGATTGTTTTACATGTTGCTGCTGACCCTGTTCACAGCAGGACATTGTTTAGCTTCCTACACCAGCACTCCTGCTGCTTCTCCAAACTGTGGGTGTGTCCACCTCCATCCACTGTAGGTAACACACTGACTGTGGAGAAGTACCTCATACAACCACACCTGAAATAATCCCAACTATCCCTTTAAAGCATAAGCCTGGTGTTATTCTGCCCGGTAAAAAGCCCAAAGTCCGTCTGTTATTACTTTGTCTTCCTGTGGCTCTTGGTTTCTTCTGAAGATGGAAATATTTTAAAAACAGCTCCCACGTGAATGGTTTCATTTTTTAAAAAGCTGTTTGCTGTAGTTTTAATGTGGAAAAAAACAGAGGGAAATGTTGCATTTTTGGGAGCTTTCTCATAATTTATGAATGATTTTGTTTGTTCCGGCTGGTTAATTCCCCTTTATTGTTTTGTTTTGAAGCCAAACACAATTTAACAAAATGTGAAAAATAAAAAGTTCCTAACTAAGCAACAAAAGGATTACTGAGGAGCTCTTGATCATTAAAGAAAAACCTACATAATGAAGTCGCTCTGTCAAGCTGTAAAAAAAGGAAGGAAGTTGAGGGAATCAGTCAGTGGTCATTTAAAAGGTTTTGTATGAATTTAATGGGTCATTTAACATTAATAATCCATTAATAACCTTGTAAGCCTTTAATTATTATATCCCGTCATGAATTCACCCATGAACCGAGGATACTAACCCTTACTGTGAGAGTTAATGAGCAATGGTGATTTAATGGAGAAATTAAGACTTAATAAGAAAATACTGGATCACACAGTGTAACCAATCACACGGCTGCCATTAACAACGGCTGTTACCAAGGAGACACAAAACCAAAAACGGGTCATTTTGCAGGTTTAGGAGGTATTTTATCAAAGTGAACCAGTGAGCTCCGAGACAACTACTGTGTAAAGATACGGTACACCAGAGGAGAACCCTGAGAACAGGTAAATAGAGTTATCCAATCAGATTTTTTGTTGTTGTCTCTAGGCAGGTTAAAGCTGGCTCACTCATTGTTTAGGACTTCAATCACTGGGACAGAAAGACATACAGCCTGTGTGTTTGTTTAGAAACTGACAATTGAATTAACCAATCACATTTTGATTTGCAGTGGGTGGGGCCAAAAATAAACCTCTCAGGCTTTCCCAAAGGACAGAGATCTGCTCGAGACGGAGCGGACGAGACCGGACCTGCAGTAAACACTCACGTGATGTACAGATGAGACTCTTGTGTTGTTGATACCTGCCGTTTCCAGATTCATTCATAAACCAGCAGGTAAATCAGCAACACAAACAAACAAATACGGTGAAGCAACTCACCATTCTCACTAATCAATATTCCAATAAACAGTCTTGTTTTATTTGCACATTTTATTGACCAATAAGAACCCTTTAAATTGTTGAAATTCTTGAAGAACTTTTCGTCAACGGTTCTCTGCACCATGATATAAACTGGTTCTCGGTAGAACCCCCTGGGCATACCTGTCAACCCTCATGATTTTCCCGGGAGATTCATGCCCTCTCCCCATTTCCTCCCGGGATCATAATTCTCCCGTATTTCTGGCACCGGACACGTTACTGCGACACCAAACCGGGCTTCATGCAAAGATCATTTCTGTTTCCTCAGAAAAGTTTTAAACAAAAGGGGCAAGTAATTTCTAAAAATCTGCAGCATAAACTTTTGCTTAAGTAGAATCCACCTGCGAGTGGATTCTAGATTAAACCCTTAGAATTTTAAAGGGTTTTCAGTAGAACCACCCAGGTGGGTTCTAGATAAAACCCTTACAATATAAAAAGGTTTCTCGGTAGGATGCCCAGGTAGGCTGTTAATGAAATCCTGGAATATAAAGAGTTTCTTTGTAGAACCCATCTGAGTGTGTTCAAGACCAAACCCTTGGGAAATAAGAAGAACCTCCTGTGTGGGTTCTAGATGAAACTCTTGGAATATAAAAGGGTTGTTGGTAGAACCCCCTGAGTGTGTTTGAGAAAAAAAACCCTGGAATATAAAAAGGTTCTCAGTAGAACCTTTTGTGTGGGTTGTTATCATCCATAGGAGGTGGAGAGGTTCTAGATAGAACCCTGAGAGAGGGTTCTGGATGGAACCATTAGAAAGGTTCTCTGTAGAACATCTCATAGGGGGTTTTGGGTAAAATCTCTCTCAAATAGTTCTAGGTGTAACCCTTTATTTTGGGTGAGAACACTCTGAAAGGGTTCCAAGTGAAACCTTTACTCAAGGTTCTACAAGGAACCAAAATTAGTTTTCATGGGTACAAAGAAGCTTCTGAAAGGGGAACGTGCCAGAAAAAGTTTGGGACTCACTGCTTTAGATAATATCTGGACATGTAGACTAAAGGTTTTGGTTCTGTTCTGTTTTCCGGCTGCAGGTCGTCTGCAGGGATCTTTGAGTTAAGAGGGCTTAACACCATGACAAGCTGTGAAATATATATATGAACATGTTAAGTAGTGCTTTGGTTCTCTAAACATCAAGTTCCTCACTGTTTGCACAGTGGATTTTCCAGCAGCGGGGGGGTGGGGTCAAAGGTCAGAGGGAGAGCCCCAGCAGCAGGTCGTCGGTTCAGCGCGGCAGCCGACACGTTGGCCTTTACTTTGATCAAACACTGTGACCTTCTGATCTCTGTGAGCAGCATCACGCTGACATTCAGGCTAATTCCCTTCCATTAAAAAGCAGACTCTTTATCACTGGAGCACCTCGTGGTGCTGAGTAATTACTGATGTCATCCTGTTAACCCGACTCGCCAGGTCCGGATGACTCACAGCGGCTCACCCTACCTGCTGTCAGCGTCGTTAAAATGCTCCGTGAGCTGATAATAAGGAAACGGCGCAGGAAACATGGAGGACGAACATGTGAGGAGTCCCGCTGGGAGCCGAGCGGCGATCACAATCCACCTGCTGCAGCAGAGAAATGATTCAGAGATAAGAAGTTTCAGGTTTCTGTTGTTGCTGAATGGACAAGAAAGCACGAGAATCTGAGAAAAGAAGAAGATTCTGCACACTGCTTCTGCTCAGCGTCACAACTTTACCATATTTTGTCCACAAGAATCGCACTTTACCATGATTTGTCCTCTAGGAGGGCACTTTACCACATTTAATTGACTATAAGGGCACTTTAGAGGGCACTTTATCATGTTTTATCTGCCACAGGCCCATCCAAAAGGGCTATTTCGCGTCGTTTTTCAAATATTGGGGCACCAGGGAGGACAACCCGCCCCCTTGCCTCCCCCTTGATTCTACCAGTGACAGACACACTAAGGAAGACACTAATTGAACCACTGAACACCCTTTCAACAAAAGGGAAGAAGGTTGCTTCTACCGGGGAGGCTAAAACACAAAGAAGTTCACATAAAAACACCCTCCTGCCGAGAAGGGAGCTAATTGGCCAAACCTAGCCCACGCGAACATCGCACTGGCAACACACAGTTCAGCCTGCCACCACACAACTAGAATTCAACACAGAGACTGAGGTCTGCCAAACGGCCCACTGGTCCCATCTTGCTGCTCTCTCCCTGCTTTTAAGCTCCAGGAGTAATTAGATTGACAGCAGGTGTTTCCAATCACTGCAGCTGCAAGGAGCAGAGAACCTGGACTTGTCATCACCCCCCGACGAGTCATACAGATCTGCCTGAACTGGGTTAATCTGATCTTAATGTTAACCATGTGTTAAAAATGGCAATCTGGCCACATCTGATAGTATAAGATGCTGAGGTGTGGTGACAAATCATTCTGACATAGTAAAGTATAGAATATTTACACAATAGCAGTAGTTAGTAGTTAGCTAGTGTAGTTACACAATCTTGATTCCTTGTGAAAGCAGGTTTCATCCAGCAGGTATTTATTTCATCTGTTCCACAGTGTGTGTGTGTGTGTGTGTGTCTGTGCTCTCTGCGTCCAGGTTTGCACCTCCCCTCCCTGCAGCTGCAGTGATTGGCAGCAGGTGAGCTCAATCTCTAATCAGGCCTAGAGCTTAAAAGCAGGGAGAGAGCAGCATGACAGGGCCAGTGGGCAGACATCAGTCTGAGTGTGTGTGCGTGCAGTCGAGACTGTGTGATGGAAAGTTAGACTGCTTGTTGCTTGCATGGTGCTAACGTGGACCAGGTTTGGCTCCCTCACTCCCTGTTTGGAGGGAGTGTTTGTGTGTTTTTATCTGCCAGCCTCTCTGGTCGCAGCACCTTTCCTCCCTTATGTGCTGTTTGGTTTGTTCAGTCAGTGTCTTTTAGTCCTCAGATTTAGTATTTTACTGTTTATTTTGACCTTAACTTATTAATAAAAAGATCCCTGTTTGTGTGTTCTGCCTGTTTGCATTTTCTCTTCTTCTTCCTGGTTAATTTTTATTATAGTTCCTCTCCTCATCCCCTGGACCATCATTAGGGAACGCAACAGTTTTAAAATCTGAATCTGCAAAGTAACTAATGTCAAATAAATGTAGTCGAGTAGAAGTATAAAGTAGCATAAAAACTGGAAATACTCAAAAGTAAAAGTACCTAAGAACTTGTACTTGAGTAACTTACAGTGTTTGAGAAATACTGGTTGGTGATTCCTGTGTTCTATGTCAAGGATAATATTAAAAGAAAAAAAAAAGTTTGATTTTTATAAAACCCAACTTCAAAAAGCAGAACTATCCCTTTAAGGGATCTGCATCATATTTCTGAGGCAGCATCATTAAAGACAGATTTCTTGTATCGTCTTTGATGAAACTTGTTTTTCATTTTGCTCATGTTCCCGTCAAAATCATTCATTTTCTGGTGAATATGTTTTAATCTGCAAAACTGACTAAAAGGGAGACCAATGTTTTAACAATTTTAGATGATCAGTCTGCCCTTAAAGTGTTTAAGTATTTGTTTGTTATAAACAATATTGGTGTGCACATCTGCATGCTGATAACATTTTAATGTTCTAATAAGGATTTGAAGAGATGAAGATGGAAATATTTTGTTCTTTCAGCTTTGATTCTGCTGATATTTGGTTGATGAAGCAGACTGACACTTTGTCGACAGTATTTGTCGGCAGCATTTCCTGTGCTGAGGAAACACTTCCAAGTGTAAATGTAGAGTGAAAGAAATCGACTCAGCAGCTGCTTTCAACATGTGATAATCTGGAATATGATGAATATTGCTGCGAGCTGATGATGATCATTATGATGATGGAGGAAGAGTCTCTGTCTGTGAGGCCTTGTTGTGCAGAGCTCTGGGACAATGAGGTGAAATGCACCTTTAAACCGCCTCCTTTTATTCGGGGCCATTTCCTATTGACGGCCTGCTGGGACTCTGAATTGAAAGGGCATGATCTTTTCTGAAGGCAGACAGGGGATTGTACAGACACTATTTTCAGAACCACATCAAGCCAATTAGCACAGCAGCAGCTAAAGCTGGTGCATGCTGGGAGCCTGCGAATGTATGAGTGTGTGTGAGTGTGTGTGTGTATGTGTGCGTGTGTGTGTGTGTGTGTGTGCATCTGTTTTGTGTAAGCTGAGCCATATGTTCATGCTCCGACTGTATGTGGTTGTGCGTCGTACTGCATGTCTCTTTGCAGCCATGCGGAGGGTTAAAATTATCCCGGGCTCGTTAGCTAAAGCGTCCCAAGCGTCTGCTAATTAGCACATAATAGGACAGGCGCGTCCGCCACAGAGGGGCCTGTAATTTAAGAATAAAGTTCATTTTCCTTCCAGAGACATTCCTCACAGCCGTGACCGGGCGACTACAATCAGCCTCCTCCCTATTAGCATCGCTCGTCAGCCGTGAACCATCAGTTATTATTAGCTAACAGGGCTGTTATTACACCACACACGGCACAGGAGGGACAAATCTCAGGCGGTCTGCTCCTTTATTAAACAAAAGTTACATTTTGCTCTAATTTGTCATGTTCTTTGAAAGGAAAGTGGTGCTTTTCCAGGCTGATTTTGGGGGGGAAATCTGATGTTTTACTAAGCGGAGAAACTCGAGGGGTGGCTCTGGGTGGAGGAGCAGGCAGGAAGCTGGAAATGTGACCGCGCTGAAGGTGTGAACGTGCGAGCAGCAGCTGGAAATAGAAAGTAGATGAATCACATTGGGTTTGTTCAGTAATTGCAGCCCTCGCGTTCAGAGGGAGAAGAGAAGAGAGGAGCCACACGAAGCCATCTGGAGCTGCAGCTATCAGCTCCCGAGCAACGAGAAATTATCACGATATCAACATTCACAAGCTTCCAAAATTAATCAGCGCCAGCTGAAACATGTAACACCTTTAACGAAGGAACGACTCGGCTTCACTAATAGTGAACTTAGTGGATCACTGAAGACGTTTATGGACAGAGTTGAGAATTTGAGGGTGAAGACATTTGTGGTTCTTTTGTGCTCAGTTCATTAAATATATTAAGGAACATCTGTCAGGTGCACTGACTGCTGTTTGTGTCTCTGAACCAGAGTTTACTGAGAGATACTGATGACAAACTGGCAGCTAACAGGAAACATCAAACAGACAAAAACCTTCATATAGTTGTTCAAATAAATTCTAAAGTTTGTTTAAAGGTGACATGGAGCTGAGCTGATCGGACTGAGAACAGTAATAAAATGTGCAGTTTTACCTTTTCAACATTACATGCATTTTTTTGTGGGGGGCTTTTGCCTTTAATGTGACAGTGATGGCTGAAGAGTTGACAGGAAGGTGGGTAGAGAGAGAGGATGACACGCAGCAAATGAGTCAAACCAGCAGCCACTGCAGAGGAGCTACAGGGGCACCACGCAATAGTTTTAATATAAATTATATAATTAATAAGAATTGATTTCAGAAATAATCAATTAAATTAATTAATTATGTAAAATATTAGGGTTAATATTGTGCTATTTTTACATTCATTATATCTGGTGCAATGTTATATTTTAATTCTAAATTTACAGATAAAGTCTGTCATCATTAATGTAAATGGATTATTACCTCCTGTCAGGCCTGTTGGCTGCATTTTCACATGCAGGTTCATGAAATCTCCGTCCAGAGGGACACGGTGAACATCACCTAATATTGTCCTTCCTCTCTGTGATGGAGACTGCGCCGTGACCCCCCTCCTCCTGTTGCATATATACATGGCCTACTGTTATAGTGGAAAAGAACAGCACGCTATCCTGCAATGAACTACATCCCCACAGTGCACTGAGTGACTCTACCTGCAGTCTAAATGGTGCTAATCAAAGTTTCACAGCATTGTTAGACTCATGAATTCCTGCAGTTTGACGTCTCTCTGCACGCAGCCATATCATGACCTACAGGTCACATCAGGTACATTTACATACAGCAGCAACACACACACGTTACGCTCACAGCAACAGTGAGGTGCGTTCTTTTCCATCTTATTACCTGTTAATTAGAAATTGATTAATCAATTGTTTGCAATTGATTCCACAATTGCAAACATTTTCAACTACTAGTTAAGAAAAATGCCCAAAATTTGCAACCCAACTTTTAACTTAAAGTGCTTCTGTTTTACTTTAATAAAACTGTCTTTGACAATAAATTCTTGAATTTCTGTGCAAATTGCAAAACAAAAACAATGCAACAGAAGTCCTTTTTGAAAAATAAAAATAATAAAGTAGTGAAACATATAATATCATGGCAGAACAAGGCTGTACGAGACTGTTGCTAACAAGCTAACTAATGAATCTTAATCTTTAGCTCTGCACTAAAAGTAAAAGTCTGATTTACTGGTGGATGTCACGATATGATTGGTTGAAACTGGTTGGTTCCAGCTTACGTAACACGTGTCATATTTTGTTCTGCAGGAAGACGGGATGAACAGATTTTCCATGATTTCGATATCTCAACTTTAACATAACGGTAGCAGATATAAACATACATTAAGTAGGTTTTATTTTGTTGATTTCCTGTAGATTTTGTTTAAAACGTGTGCTCTGACCGTGTGTGAAGGTTGCAGGTTTGATTCCCTCCTGTACTCACATTTGCTTCCATTTGCAGAAACTGTAAACTAATGTAGGAAGACGGATGGAGACGCTGATGGCCGCAGACAGCCGATCGATCGCAGAGCCGGGGAGTCTCACTTCCTCTGGCCCCGCCCACCTTAACCTTTACCACCACTGGCCGACAGGTCCATCAATCAACGTGAGCGACAGTTGCAGCGGCCCCTCATCCTGCCGGTCGATGGCATGGATTTTCTCCTCTCAGACACAGATATTATGACATCCGATGGCGAGGTGGTTAATATTCTCCGATCTGAGATAAACACACACACGGCGAGGAGAGCGAAGGTGGAGATCAATCAGTGTGTCTGTTGTCTTATCACCGCCGTCGCTCAATAACACTTTGAATGGAGGATGAAGGGGGGAGGAGGAGGAGGAGGAGGAGGAGGATTGATTGTTTCCATAGACAGAGCGCTCACAGAGGGACTTCCTATATGGAAATGAAGCAACTGGAAACAAATCCAGTAAAATGTCTCACTTTAATTTAAAATAGAAACCAGCATCAGTGTTTCACCAGAAAATACGCACAACCAGACCAGCGTGGTCACATGATTTCGACAGTTATGCATTCATTTTTCACTTTATATATTCAATACTAGAGTTGGGCATCATTTGCATTTGAACTATTCCAGTTCCAGTTCTGTTTATTGATTCTGGTTCTTAACAATTCTGTTATGATGCCTGATGTGTTTATTTATGTTCTGTGGTGTCACAGAGGTTTTTACAGTGAGATCGCTGTCGCACACTTTTTAACGGACTCATCAGAGAAAATACCTGCACTGACGCACTTATTTCTATTGTCACGTTCAGGGATCTACAGATAATCTGACAGAACACAGAGGGATGCAGGTGATCTGCTGTGGCATCACATGAAGCAGAAGTCTATGTTTGTTTATTAAATCAACACACACACACATTCTCACACAGCTGTGAGGTGTGTTACTGTGCAGAAAACAGTAATAATAAATAATCATTACAGATAACACTGATCCGTAAATAAATCCAAAGATTTCAAAGAAAATAATGATGAAAATCAACATCCGTAAGAATTCTGCTAATAATCAACTAAACACTAAACGATGAAGCAGTTCATTTTTAAAATAATCTGCAGATTAATAGATGATTAAAATAATCGTTAAAGGTATTTTTCAGTGTTCTGATTCTCAGCTTTGGTCCTTAAATGCATCAAAACATCGTCTGCAGCTGCCTTCAAAGTCCAATATTAATTTTAAGGAAAAATAAATAAATTGATTTACTTGATAAATAAGCTTTTGAAGTTTGTGTTTGACACTCTGATGTTTCCATCAGGCAGGACAACATGCATTTATTATTATTAGTTCATTATTATGTGGTCAGTTGAAGGGAAACTGTAGAGTTGGCAGCTGTATAAAGTATTGATTTCTTTACAGATACTGAATTTATTCCTCACTATTAATAAAGTTTCTCCTTTTTACTTCACCCTCTTTTTGTGCAGCTGTGATTCTGCATTAAACTCAAATTAACAATCACTTCGCACAACTTTAAAACACATTTACCCCTGACAGCTTCAGTTTCTTGTAATTATAAAAACTCAAAATAACAATGTCCATATGTCATAATTATGAGAAAACTAATAATGATATTCTTGACTGATGTGATGCCACAAACACCTGCATCATTAGTTCCCTCCTCGTTGAGAGACGCCTCTGCTTCAAACGGAGGTAAACTTTTTAAAGAGTTGACTGACGGAGCAGCAGGAGATTTGATTTGATTGATCTGAAAAGTAGCCAAGTTATAAGCATTAACATTTCATTTAATATCAATATTCTGAACTCATCATAAAGGGAAAATACAGAAGAAAATGTGATCCATTCTCAACTTCACCTGATTCAAAGAGTTCTCACAACCTGTCGTCCTCCTCAGTGATTTTCTGCTGAAGAGGGACTCTGACTCTGTTTTCTGGGGGGAAGTTCAATGAAGAGTCAGAAGGGACGACTGACCAGGTCGCAGCTTTTCCAAATATAAATTCAGCTGCCAGAGGATTCAAGTCACAACTTTTCCTTCACCTTAACAAATGCACTTTTGTTCACAAACTCTGCTCTCTGGTCCTGCACTTTATACACTGTTCATCCACCCCGACCACCTCTGAGCAAATCCAGCCTGTTATATCAACGTATTATTTGAAATAAACATTGTATGTGAATATAATCCAGGCAGGGATTGCATTAGTCAGCGTAACATAATTATGAAAACAATTTAGTGATAAATACGGTAACATAATTTCTAGGAGACACGGTTTCCTCTCCACCATAAAGTCCTGTTTTCTGTTCATTTCTGCAACTCTGATGTAATTTCAAAGTTATTTTTCAATGTGTTGATTTTCAGGTATGGTCCTTAAAGAGATCATCGTAAAATAAAACTTCAATTTAATCTTTTTAAAAAAAGTTTGTGTTTGATCACTCTGATGTTCAGGAGGCTGCTGCAGTCAGGGTTCGGTCAGATTATTGTGAAATGTAGTCAATTACTGAAGGCAAATTACATTGAGGGTAACTCAAAAAATTATAATATGAATACATTTGGATTACTTCAAAATCAAACATCGCAAACATTGCACCTTTATACAAAACAGCAGACTGGGTTGTGACGACTTTTATAAGCTGCCAAAAACACGACCTGCTGCCATATTACTGTTTGTTCTGATAACAGCTGTGTGGGACATTTCTCTTTTATTTTGAAAGTCCAGTGTGAAGGATCTGTTGTTGTCAGACAAAACTGAGCTGAAGTTACTTTCTCTTCTTTTAAACATCCTGGGATTTATTTCATCATAACTATTTACAGCGGTTTTGTTGCCACTTGGCTGTTTTTTGAGATGTATCAAATCAAACTCCGTCTAAAAAACTGCACATGCCACATATTTGGTGTCAAATTAAAGAGGAAATTGTGTTTTTGTGATTGTCAATGTCTTTCCGTTGTTGAGACGGAGCAGTTTGTTTGGATTGAGCTGGAAAATGCTCATTTAAGTGAACTACTGCAGCAACATTATATAGCTGTACTGGGCTCTGGAGGCTTTTTAAAGAGGTGACTGTCAGAGCAGCAGTTGAAGTGACTTAGTTCGCTGTTGTTTCAGTGAAGTTGGTGAGTGTGTGTAAACTGCGAGGCAAACAGAGCTGTGAGCAGCAACAACTCGTCTCGACACTCTCCATACCGCCGCGTCTGACTGTAGGGAATCATTATGAGCCATCTGAGGATGTTTATTAATGACCTTGGCATGGCTGGAGGTGGCTGCCATGCTGTTAATGCTATTCACTGGCACACAGTGAGCCGTGGCAGCGCACAAAGAGAGGCAGGGAGGCAGAGGACAAGGCGCCTGTTGGACATCCATATTAATGCCAAGCTTAGCCTGTGTTCTGCTGCCATGAGCCCCAGCTGAAGTCCAGACAGAGCAGCCTGATCCCTCAGGACGCGCTCCTTTATCTTCATACCAGCACATCCGCTCCGGCCCAAACTGTCATGAGACGTCTCAAAAGATGTCCGGAGATGTCCTCAAAACGTCTTCAGACGCCTTCTGATGTTCCGAGAAGTTGCACAGATGCGAGGGCAAAGTTTGGAAGTCCACGGAGCAGATTTGAACTTCACTTCGATGTTGAGGCAAAGGTGAAGTTTGGTGCATCAAGGGAGGAACGAAAACAAAAGAGAACAGCCTCATCTGTGGATGAGCCTGTTCTCTTTTCACTCAGACCTTTTACACGCTGCACTAAAATGCATTTTGGTTGATTGAAATGTACTCAGATAGTATTTGACCACATCAAAGTTGAGGCATAAATACATCCCAGACTTTTTGATTGTGGTCCGACTGGTCAAACCACCTCCGGAGATGTTCAGGGACACATTCTGACCAGAGTTTTCAATCCACATACTGTACAACAACTGCGTGGGCAGAAACTTGGCTTTGTTGAAAACTTTGTTGCTAGATTTAGAGACTTTTCAGACCCTCTTAGCAACTTTGTTTCTAAAAAGCTACAAGCAACA
>JAJHUR010033728.1:796-12683 GCA_027495735.1 Lutjanus campechanus | reverse complement strand
TTTAATAGGGTTCACGTCCACAAGCTGCAACCCACCCATGGCACAGTTACACAGTTTAATAAATCAGACAATGACAGTGTTTTACAGCTGTTTTTTTTCAACCAAAAATACTTTGCGCTGGTTAGGGGGTACTTGGCTGAAAAAATATTTTACAGGGGGTACATCACTGAAAAAAGGTTGAGAACCACTGTTGTAGAGCACCTGCATCTCAGACCAAAACAAACGCACGGAGGAAAAAAAAAGTCATCTGAATACACACTGCTCACAAAACTCTGATCAATCTGTCAAACTAAGTGCTGATCAAATATGGGTTAAGATTATGTCACTACATTGCCTATTTCTCGCTTAAAATGTTTTCAGAAACATATTTTAGTGACTTTAGCTGTAATATGATAAAGTCACTCACTAGAGGCCTCATTAAAGACGATTCCTAAGTCTGAAATCCTATTTTATCTCAGTTTAGGATGACATTTAGAATTTTGGATATTGCATTTATGAAACTATCTTATCTTAGGATAGGAATTAAGTTATTACAGAAGCATCCTAACTGAAGAATTTCTAAAATTAGGAATCTTAAGTCAGGATGGCATCATCCCTGTTCTAAATTAAAAATAACTGCCAGAAATGGTGCCACTGTTGTTAAGTCTGTATGTAAGTGACACTGAAGATGGGGAACAACGTGAGCAGAAAATATTGGGTGAATGACGATTAGAAGGCTACTCGGATCTTACGACGATGCTTTAAATTTTTCCGGGCCATGTATTAATGGGCACATATCAACTGCCAAGCCGATTAATTTTAATTTGATCACCGTGCTCCATCTGTTAAAACATATGTCGATAATAGGCAAGAAAACTTCCCAAAAAGATGGTGTTTCTTCTCCTCAATTAATTCCTCTGACTCATCAAAGCTAAAATTGCACGCCGTCTTTTCTTGTCCATTCACAAGCTGGTCAGTGACAAGTGGAGTGAGACAGCTGTTGTCATGGATACGGGCAGTGTTGTGCACATTTTAAACAAAGATACGGGCATGATGGGACGATTCCTGATTGAAGAATCAAGTTTACAGCTTTGATTTGGATTTCCTAACTTAAGATAAAATATGAAGGAATTGCTTCTGTAATAACAGGATGGGATTTTTTCTATCATTGAAACTTAAATTAGGATAGGACACTTAAATTAACTTAAATTAGAATAGGACAAGTATTTGTGTAATGAGGCCCCAGGCCGCCGTGTTGAAAACTGATGCAGGAAAGACCGAGGACTCTCAGTCGGGTACAAACCACCTACATGCCCACGCCATTCTCTGTTGTCTGCTGACATACAGTATAATGTAGCTGAAAGTTGCATTTAGCACCTTTAAAGGGTTAAGAAAAACTTAAAAGAAAGAGTGGATGAAGAATGTTTTACATGGGTCCTAACCTAACACACAGCTATATAGAAAATATGGAGGCTTGTGGAGCCATATCTCTCTGAGCAGTTATTAAGTTACATAAAATGTTTTATGTTGGCTACAGGCAAAAATATTTTTATCAGTCCCTCTACGTATCTGCAGTCTTGTAATTTAACCAATCCCCATATCATCTGTAAAAGATCTTTGCAATGCGGCTGGAAAACAAATAATTTTCCTCATGTAATAATGCAATGCAAACCGCTAGTGATGAGCCCACGTCAGATAAAATCAAACCTCATCCTCAACACACTTTCTTCCCCCCCCGAGGTGGACTTCTCAGGCGATGCTTACTCCCAGAGATCGCATTGCTCCCAAGATTGCAATCTCACTAATAAATCCTAAAATTAAAGATTTTGTTTATAAGGCTTGTTGAGAGCATGCCAGCCTCAAAACAGTCCTGAAATAACATTTCACCTCCTGGTTATGTCTGCACTGATTAGTGGTTACTTCAGGAACAAACACAACTACTTACATTCACCTACTCTGAAGATATTATTTCACTTAATTTCTCCCATTAAAGCAATCTTTTTTTTTGTCCCGGTGCAATTTAAAATATGCATCCCACAGTCTCTTACCATCCTTGATATTTCCACGAGATTACCTTGGTAGTGAATCGCAATGTAACCTCTCAGACTCAGGCTCCCACAGTAATGCACACTGCACTGCAGATGGACCATCCGTAGGGAATTTATATCACACCCTACATAAATTAATTTGACAGTGAAATAAGCAGAGCAGCTATCTGCACCAATTATGATGAATATTATGCATGAGTTTCATGGGGCAGACTGCTTTGCATTGCTCATTCAGCGGGGAAGCCGTTGGTGAATTCCCCAGTGCGACTCTGCACTTGTGCTGCACAGCACAGCGTCCTCGGTGTTTGGAGCTAAAACAAATTTAGTATAATATTTGTCACGCGCAGCTTCCAACTATGATCATTATACAACTTTAATTAGATGAGTAATTACACAGCTACCTGCTACTGCGGGGAAAACTTTTTAACTAATCCATTAGTTGATTTCATTTTAAAAACAATGCCACCAACTGCTAAGAGTGTAAATCACAAGTTTCATCATGATGCAATATTATGCAGAGTCTTTGGAAAAGGGTACGATATTTGCTGAAGTCTGCCACGATACGATTTTGATTCAACTCAGTTCAGAGGTCTGCAATCAAGAGACAATATCACATGTTCATTTCACACGTCCGGTTACATTTATGTCAGTTCACAAAATGAACTAAATTCTGATTCAACAGTTTTATACCTGAACTCTTCCAGACATTTGTGACACGGACACGCTATGGGAATTTCAAAATAAAACTGTATCTTAAAGATGATGATACAGATCGATATTTTCCAGTTTGCCTTGATTATAACCGATCAATCATTCACCATTGAATGAATGTATTGATCCAGACTGTTAGACTGTTACACCCCTACTGAGTGCCTGCATCTGTGACAATACTCAATTTATAGAAAAAAAACCTTCATAATAATTAGGGCTGCAACTAACAATTATTTCCATTATGGATTAATCGGTCGATCATTTTCTCATTGACTTGTTAGTTGTTTGGTCCATAAAATGTCGCAGAATGGTGAAAAATGACTTCCTAAAATACGTTGTTTTGCCAACAACCTAAAGATATTCAGTTTACTGTCACAGAGGACTAAAGAAACCAGAAAATATTCACATTTGAGAAGCAGAAATCACAGAATGACTCAAAACGATGAATCAGTTAATAAAATAGCTGGTGATGACAGTTGAGCAAGCTCGGTACCAAGTCAATCTTTCTCCTTTCCTGTTTTCTGTACTTTGCTATGCTATGTGTTAGGCTTGTCTATGTTGAAAAGAAAACAAAATTTTGAAGATGTTGCTGGTGGGCCAGTAAAACCTACATATACAGTCTATAATCATACCTTAAGTCAAAACGTTGCCCAACTTATTAGCAACTGATTGATGATCAGCATTTTGCTAACATTAGCTGTCAGATGAAACTAGCTAGCTAAAAATGGATGCAGATTAGCAGGCTAGTTAGCTAGCATTTTGATAACAGTAGCTAACCTAAAATGTGACGATATTCTACAGTAAATGCCAGCAACATCCTTTAACCTTTAAATCTTCAAAATGTGTTTTTCTTTTCAACATAGTCGAGCCTAGAACGTAACATGCAATCCGTTTGAACTGGGAAGTCAGAATTTTGGGATTTCCAATTGGAAATTTCAACTTGAACGCCCCCGGAAGTCAGATTTCTGACCCGGAAAGTTGGAGGAGTTTCACCAACCCTGATCTCAAAATCCAAGACGGCTCCCCTCTGCACCAACAGTAGTGAAGGCTGTTAATAAGAACTTCTGTCATAAAATCAGTCGTACATAGTACTGTCCAAGTTCTATCAATGGACATGTCTCCATGGTGTTTGCATGTGCAAAATACCATGTAATTCCTTGTTATCAAGTGCAAAAAAGTTGGAGCAACTACTGACCCAAGGTTAATGCAACGGCTGTATTCAAATATTAATTTGAATGACTAAATGCTTGAGTTGCTGCGGTTCATTATGACTGAGTTCTTGAAGGGAGGGAAGGGAAAGACAAGAAGAGAAAGAGAGTGTGTTCTTGGAATATCTTGGAATGCTGCAGTCATACAATATGGCATACAATACTGGGCATGTAAATATGCAGCATATAGATTTGTGATGAATCTGCTTATGCTTTATGTATAGAAAGGGCTGCAAGCCAAGCACTGACTCACTGATCCTCTTTGTCTTTATACACATTCACAATGTACACATACACACATACTGTGGCAAACATATTTGAATCTAAATCCTGTGAATGCCTACAGGAAGTCACACAATTTGACACACATCTGAACAAAGAGAACAAAGAAATGTGCAAGTAGCCTCTCAGATTGCTATTTTAATTTCAATGCCCTCAGAAGCTCCGGGACAGCATGTGAACTTGAATAAATGATAAGGTACATAAGGTACATAATCAGAGTTGTTATAGGAGGATACAAGCCAATTAGGAGTCGGGATTCTCAGACCGTTATTTGTACACATTGTTTCATGCACTTTACTGTCACGTTATGGTTCAGTGCTACCAAAGATCCAAGTACTTTTGTATTTTCTGAAAGTTTCGGTCTCATCTCAGAATTAACCACATCACAATCATAGAGGAGTCTGATCAAAACCACAACTGCAGGGGCATTGCTAAATTGCCTGTACGTTGTCTGATTTATTTGTTCACATCACTGCTGTGATTGGATGTCACATTTCCTGCTTCAAATGCAACCAATAACTCGTCTCATTTCTAATTTTAAAAATCGGGAGGGCTGGCATATATGCCTGTGAGATGTACCAGCACTTGGTCTTGATTCGGTCTCACCCTGTCTTGGTCTTTGTCTTGTCTTAGCCTTCACCCGTCAAAGTCTTGTCAGTCTCACTCAGTCATGACTTGGTCTCAGTTTAGGTGGTCTTCAGTGCAACACTGGAAAATACAACATCAAATATTGAATCAAAATAGTTGCATCACATTAATGGTACATTTGGAGCAGCTGCCTAAATCTGTAGTAAAAGACAACACATTCCAAACCATGGCTCACTGCTTAAAAATTCTGTAGTCTGATATCTGACATGGCTAAACCCACTATAAATAGGTGAGTGACTCTTTTTCCATTGCCTATGTGATGAGATGGGATAGGGCTGAATTGATACACACCTTTAAGTGGGTGCAAACTCTGCTGTGCTGAGTCAAACTGAGTCAGGTCCAGCAGCACCTGTGTATGAAAAAGGAGCAACGAGTTGGAGATGTTACTGATGGAGGCAGCAAGCCTTCAATGCTCTCACCAAAAAGGGGCATAAATTAGCACGCCCACCTGGGTGTCATGTCTCCATCAGGAGCTTTTGGGATGACAAATACCCATGAGTTATTTGACCAGGGACTTAATACCGATTGTACCCATTCCCACTGAAAAGGAAAGCCAGATGTTAGTGGGTATTAGTGTTTTGTTTTTTTTTCCAGAAAAGGGCTTATGTAACATCCTGCTGCACACTGCTCCGTCAGTATTTGCTTGTAGCTTATTTTCTGCTCTGTGCTTTTGGTCAACTTGCAGTAGATGTATGTGGCATAGCTCTGCCTGTGTAGAGACTGACCTGCAGTTTGGTCTTTAGGCTTCAGCTGGTGCACCGCTTCAGTTTCATTTGATGTTTTAAGTGGATAAAATGGGAGACACTCTAACAAGTGGCCAGATGTTTTCGCCCGCAGCTCCAGGGAAGAGGAAGAATACCCACACTTTTATTTGCAGTGTATAGTTTACCAAACCTTAATGCTGTATTGAACACCTTCGTAACAGCAACACTTTGACAGGTGAAGGTGATAATGCCTGAATGTTCAGAAAAATCTAATCTGTGTTGGTGTGACAGCAAATAATCCCTCATCTATATTCTCTTTCATCTATTGTACTTGCTACTCTTTGTTCTCCCCACTTTTTTGTCATTTTAACATTTTTTTCCTCCTCTATCTGTGCACTTTGCGGCCCAGAGTTTTGAGGTGCGCCATGCATCTCGTCTAATTGGGTTGGAAATAATCACATTACACCGTTGAATGGCTAAGCTGCATCAAAAGATAGTGCTATGTCCCTGTCCTTACTCTACAGACAGAGACACACACACACACACACACACACACACACACACACACACACCCCTAGGCTGCCAGAACAGCTGCTGGATGTTGAAATGTTTACCCAGCGCACCAACACAATGAAGAGGCCAACAACAAGTGGAGAGTAAAGACAAAATAAAAGAAGAGGAGGCAAGAGAAAAGAAACTTTTGAGAATTACATCAGCAGTGTGTGCCAAAGAGTCTTTGTGTTGAGACTGTCCATGACAATACATTATAAAACCCGTGCCTTTTTAATTATAATTAGTTTGTATATTGTTCTGTGCTTTTATTATTATTATTATTATTATTATGCTTCTGTGTGTCTGCATGCATGAGTGTGTGTGTATGTGCATGAGCTACGGACCTTCATCTTGTCCAGAGCGAATCTCTAACACTACTGGGCAGATCAGCCTGATTTCTGTCCATCCACATGACTACACATCCATGACTGTCTGCCGAAGTTCCTCTGTGATTCAGAATTTTGGAAAACCTTAAAAGACCTTGGCTACATGCCAACGACATCCCATTCTTATGAACTCCCGCCTTGAGGGAATTTCTTCATACTTGGCACAGATGACCTCTTGGACTCAGAACTGATCAGATTTTGGTGGTCAAAGGTCAAGGACACAGTGACCTCTCTTCACACATTTTTGGCCATAACTCAAGAATTCATACGCTAATTCTGACAAAATTACACACAAATAGCAAACAGGATAAAATGATGAGGTGATGACATTTTATATCCAAATGGTCAAAGGTCAGCTTCACTGTGACATCATAATGTTCAGCTCTCTATCAGTCCTCTGTAACAATACGCTCTGAGTGAAGACTGTTTTATACGGTCATTGACAGCTGACTTCTTACTCTTGGTGACATTGCAGTAGGTGCTTCATCACCGGTTGCCTGGCGGGGATCTGCACTCTACTGAGTGGCCTCTTCTAGTTGAAGGAATGGGAATTATTGACAGTATTAGCTGACGTAACTGACCAGTGGACCTAATTGTGGACAGTTCAGCGTAGTGGAAATCTCACATCCTGTGTAAACCCCAGGAGCCATTCTCCTTTTTACACACACACACACACACACAGACAGATATAAATACACACACTCGTACTGTCCTCATCCTAACCTCCCTCTCTCTCTGTGCTCCCAAACTGTCTCAGAGGACTGCAGATAATTCCCTCATCAACAGCCGACCTCATTCATTTTTAACGGACACCATTGATCCCACAGCAGCACTAATGCTTAGTGAAAGATGAACAGAAAGAAGGGGGATTAAAGACTGTGAGGAATCTTAATACCACCTTTATTTTGTGAAACATTGTGCCAAATGATTTTATTGAATGCACTGATTGTTCATGTGATATCTATTGATCAAAAAGTGGAGTTTTATTGGAGTTATAAAAGGAGGGAGTTAGTTGAAGAGGAGAGTGACAAAGTACTACATGGGAAGATGCAAAAATCACCCTTTGAGAATCCCACTCAAGTAAAAGAAAAACAGTAGCTGGTTAATAAATTTCTCAAAATACAATTTAACTTCCATTTGAAGTAAAATTGTTAGGCTAGACTGCATTTATGAAGTCGCATTAACATTGAAATTGGCATTACGTTAACTGTTTCCTAAAGAACACGAATTTTAAAAGGCCAACAGAGCATGAGAAACAAGAAAAGTTCGGCTAATATCAGTACAGTGCTCTAGAGTCCTGATACATGGAAATGAGTTAGCATATTAGCTGAGATGGGTTTTTGTTGTTTTGTTTGTTTTTGTTCTTTGTCTGAATAAGGTCTGTGGTTAACACAAGCGTAAGAGAGTTTCATGTTTTGTACCGTGACATAAATTATATCAGTAAATACCACCACTTGTGAATTTTGGAGTTTTTGTGTGTCTTAAAAAAGGCAATTGGCAACAAGTGAGGAAATGAGACTACAGAGGTTGTTGCAGACGTCATGACACCAAACACTAGTCATTTAGTGATGGTGACGCTGAGTCATGTGACCGTGGTGTTGTTTGTTTATAGCCTAATGTTAGCTTATTACTTCCAGCGATTGCATTTATGCTTCAAAAATGATAAAAATGGTGTTGATTTCAGTATCAGTGTCAGTATCATAAACTTTTGTTCACCACAGAGCTTTTTGTTCCCCAGAATTTATTTTCTGCACTAATCCAAAAGCCAATGGAAAAATCCCTTTCACTTTTTGTGAAGGGAAAACATCCAGACTGGCTTACAAGAACACGTCATCCCTGCAAACCTCTATAACATCAAAGATTAATGAAAGATATCTGGCTAATCTTTGCTTGCAGACCGCATTTTCACCTAACTTATGTGCAACTGAGGTTAGAAGAGGAATTTTTAAAAGCAGAACCTCATCATATATCTGTTGTCTTTTTTTAGATTTTGCTATAATAAGTGTAGTCAGATGTAGCCGGGGTTTGTCGTTGGAGGCTGCCTTTTGTTCTGAGTTTTGCTCCATCATCATTGCATCTCAGTCAAAAGACAGCTGGTGAGTTCTTCCAGGCAGCTAACTTCAACAGCTTGTAGAGGTGCTCCTTGCTTGCACCCTCTCTTCCCCTAAACTCAATCCCTGCTTGTAGGGCAGACTAGTTGGGTATGAGTGGCAAATGAAGTTAAGTAAAGGTAGATTACTGGCTCACAAATCTAGCCACTAGAGTAGATGTACAGTTTAAAAAAAAAGAGAGAATCACCTGTTCGTTAAAAAATGCTTTTTTCACTCATCTTGTTTTAGTGTAACACTTGCATGATGGGAGGTGATTATGTATAAATCCCAGCAAAAGAAAAGGTAACAGCTGCAAGCATGTTTATGTTCATAGCTTTAGAGATCCAGTGGCTAATTTGCCGTTTTTAGCTTGTAGGTGTCTGGCTCGGACGTTCTTGTAGAAAATGAAAACGTAGTTAGTGGATGCCCTGATGCCAACCAAGCAACAAATGGCAGGCTTATACCCACAGTATACATTTGTGGGAGGAATATTAAAAAGAGGGTAAATGTGAAGAAGTCCTGCACACAATACACGGGCAGCTCCTTGATAACACTACAGGGTGTTGGCATCGTGTTGGATGTTGTCTTGTTGCGTTGGACTCGTCTTGCAGTCAAAAGGATGCGAAAGAGGTGAGAAAAGATGAGGGGAAGAGGAGGAACAGGTAGTGACAAGAGGTGAGAGATGAGAACAGGAGCAGTAGAAGTAGAGGGAAGAGTAGAAAAGCAAAAACAAGATACGTGCCAAGACGAGGGAAAAGGAGGACAGGAGAAAGGAAAACGAAAGACAAAATCTCATTTCATTCTCCACTGATTTTAACTTTTTACACTTTTCCCATTAATATTCAATGTCTAAATTCATGCAGGAAAAAGTTTGCAACTAAAAATGTGTGTGTGCGTGTGTGTTTGGAAAAGAGAGCAACAATCTTCAGCTACTCTCTGTGTCAGAAATAATTAACCTGTGTCTTTCGCTTCTCTCATTTCCATTTGCCTCTCTCTTCTCTTTAATTTCAACTTTGTCCTCCCGCCTCCTTCCCTTCATCACTGTCTCCACATCCAGGCGTCGCGCCCTTTGGGGGTGGGGTTCTGTGATGGTAACCATGGTCCCCGGCAGCCGCTATGTCTGCAGCGCTCATGCAAGAGAGGAAGACTCCACGAACGACCGCGAGGAGCGAATTCTAGCCGTGCTGGGCATCATCGGAACCATCCTCAATCTTTTAGTGGTCATATTTGTCTACATCTACACCTCCGTCACCTAAGGTTCGCTGCGAGACTCCAGCGGGAGACATTTGGCGCTGTCCCCGACTTGTCTCCACACTGCCACGCTCCTCTTTAAGTATTTATACACTGAGAGGGTTTGATTGCTCAGCGTTAAGCAGTAAGATGTGAGGATCATTGGCAGCGTGTTCAGTTGGATTGTAGCCATATTTATCTACACCTGCATCACTGCTCATCCCTGAAGACAGCTTTGCTCTCTTCGCTAAAGACTGCTGCCAATCACGGAGACGGAGCCACAGGAGGAATCGTCTGCCTTCAAACTGTGTATCTCCTCATTTTTCAAGACAATTTCACACATACACATGTCAAATGATTGCTGACACCGTGTCCAGTCTGGTAATGGTGACATGTCTGTGCAATCATATTGATCCATGACTGAGGCGTAGCATTTCTGTGACTGCTTACACAGCGGGAGCAGAGCTCTTATCTGGCGGTGGTCGCATTTGCCTGTGCTGCGTCTTCCACTTTGTCACATGACATGTAAAAGTTTGTGCTTTCTGGCTTTCAACAATCAAGCTCCTTTGAGCATTAAGATATTATCACTGCCAGTTAAATCTAGCTAAATGGTTTGACAAACACAGCACCTTTGAGTTAAATTGGCCAAATTAGTCGATAGGGGAACTATTAAAAGGGACTAAAACTGCCAAGTGAATCTTCTCCAGAGGAACTCTTGGGTCTATCTACCCTCGAGACCCTTAAATCTACTTGAATAGAACATTGACGCAAATAATAATCACTCCCATCCATTGCTAAATATCAGTTTCTGTTGTTAGTAGTGTACTGAAAGAGCTTTACATGGACCTGACGTGTCCACACCTGAGCACACCAGAGGAGAGATTCCTGGCAGTGCTGGGGGTCATCGGCATCGTCCTCAACCTCCTGCTGCTCGTCTTTGTCTACATATACACCTCCACCTGATATATGTGCCTGAATACAGTATCAGCTATGAGATAAAGTTGCCACACCTGTACCTAAGAGCTAGGCGTGCCAGTGATCGCATCGTGTTCTTTGCATTGCATCGTCACATGTGTATATACTTCACCAAAGCACATCCTGGTTCTGACTTGGGGATCATATGATATTCTATGGGATTTTGGTGCCTAGTAATATGGAAACTTGGTGAACGGAAGGCAATGAGGCAAAAACAGTGATACCCAGGGCTTATGAAAAGGAGATTTGTTCACAGACTAATTTATAATAGAAATACACTTTACAAAATGTTCCTTTTTTGTATAAATTTGTGTCCTACAGTTAGTGTTTTTGTAGATCCCGTGCTCCTTCACATGTGTGCATGATGAGATGTTTACTTAAGCTTGTATTACTATAATCTTTATCACACTTTTGACCAAAAATACCTGCCATTTTTACAGCAATTCTCTTTCTTCTACATGCTTATTGATGTTGGAAACACCCAGACATGGAGCTAGGCGGTATCGATGTTTCAGTCTGTGCAGACACCATCAAAGATCCCTCTGTGGAAGGTCGGCACCACAGAATAATGGTCTATTTTCTGGTGTCATGTTTCTGTGATTGGATCTGTAATCCAGGCACGGAGCAGCATCGGAGAGGGCAAAGCGCGGATCTGAGACAATGTCACATAAATCAAGATGCTGTTCGATTGCAGTGCAGCACAAGAATCAGGCTGAACCCGTGCGGATTGCCCGAGAAACATAAAACCTCTGCGCAAGGCCTCAGCATCTGTCTCAAAACTCATGAAGGCACAAAAAACTCCCGAGGATTAGGCTCCAGGATTTCCGCCGGAGCTGCATGTCACTATGGATGCGATTTTAGGTTGAAGCACTGTGCCTCTAATGGTGGAGCAAACCTAAATGCAGTTGACATGCGAGCAGCGAGGACTGGCCTGAATCTACACTTCATCCTCGTCATTCTCTTCTCCACCAACAAGCTGACGCCAGAGAAGACATAGTACTGAGAGGACCCACGTGAGCCTCTGCTGTCCTTTCACAAAGTACAATACTTTTATATATATATATATATATATAT
>JAJHUR010033466.1:1067-16011 GCA_027495735.1 Lutjanus campechanus | reverse complement strand
TTGTCTCCCCCCCCCCCCCCTCTCTCTCTCTCTCTCTCTCTCTCTCTCTCTCTCTCTCTCTCTCTCTCTCTCTCTCACACACACACACACATAGGATATTACCTTTATTAGATTTTCCGTGGTCTGTGGATGAGTCAGGGAAGATGTGCTGCAGATGTTGATGTATTAGACGATGATAGCAGTTCTGAGTAGACCTACTGGAACAGACACTCTGAGAGACATTTTATAGGCTTTCATAACTACTCATACTTATTTCTCTCCTAACAGCTATCAATGTGTGTGTAGTGCTCTATGGAGAACTATGTTTTGACTCACTATCAGCCTTTTCTGCTGTTTTGACTTCTTACAAATGTTCCATCTGCGGCTTATACATATATATTTTAGTGTGTGATGATATCCTAAACTGTGTGTGTGTTCACTAGGCTGACTGAAGTCATCCTGCAACCAGTCAGCCTCTTTGTTATGTAATATCTTGGATAACAAGTGAGTTAGAGTCCTACAAAGCAGGCCTGTTGAGCTTCACATCATTTACTGATAAACTGACTGTAGTGGCGTTTGCCAAAAAAAAAAAAACGGGGGGGGCAGGCAGGTTTAACCCCTTAAACAAGTATTTCAGATATTGCGTCGGCTATTGCTATACAGTTTTCTAACTTTCTTAAAACAAATGGGACATATTTGTTGCTAATATCAGCATGCATTGGGCAACTAAACAGAAAATGAATTTGGTGTTTGGCAAATGGAAATCACAGGAGTGTGGCTCTCCGTCGATCTGTCTCCCCCTTTGGTGCAGACTTAAATATCTCCCCAGTCCCCAGAGAATCACTTCTAATGAGTTTGTGATCCCTTGGCTTTTCTTCTCATAATTTTAATTTGTCGAAATAGGCTACTTCAGTTTATGAACAAATATCTGCAAAACTAATGACATTCCCATCAAGCTCAGTTGGATTTTTGTATTTAGTGGTAATTAGCAAATGTTAGCAAGCTAACAGCTTGTTAAAGTAAGATGGCACATGGTACAGAGCTGCACAGTCTTCTGTACCCTCCATTTCAGTGTCTGTCACAGTCACACGTATTTTCTTTTGTCTGTGATTAGAAATTCTAGATATTTTGTGAATTTAAGTGCTTGCTTTCAGTAAAACAACCTAAATTTCCAGCCTGTTGTTACTCCCAAGACATCAAATACAGCAGCTTTGTCAGTGCTGTGTTTCAGACTGCCCCTCTGGTGTCATTTCTGGAGGTGCCCCTCCAATGTTATGTTTTGATGTGCTGTCAGAGTCAGGTGACGGAGTATTTAGAGTGAGAAAGTCGGCGTATGGAGAAGGTGGGGTGGATGGATGGGCCAAAAACAAACACAGGACTTTGATCTAGTGTGAAAGAGACAGCATTGACATTAAGTTCTGTAACCTGGTAACTTACATTATGTTACCTCTGTAAACTTACAGTAGCATACTTATTTTAACCCAAACCGTGATCTTCTCCTAAACCTACCCCAGTAGTTGTTGTACCTTTATTTTGAAAGCCTGGTCATTGCGTATCTATTATTGCTAACTAGCACAGAGCCCTGCACATGAAAAACCAGTGCTGGATGGGTACTTTCCTGGCGACTAATTTCCCTGTTGATTAGACACAAATTTTAGTTCAGAATAGTCGACTAGTCCAACAGGAGGAAAATCACAGTTTATTAACTGATAAAGTTAAACCTTGTCCGAAAAAATAATGTACATATTACCAGCCATTTGAAGCCGTTTAACAGTCTACAGTCGTCAAATCATATTTTAAATGACGGTGAAATGTGTGTCACTGCCGGGCTGGGCCATTTGTGCTGGACGAGAGGGCAGCTGCATAACATCAGTTCATTTTCATTGTACATGGATAAAATATTGATAAATAGTTTAACCAGCTAGTATTTCTGGTGCTGACTATTGATGGTGGTGAGGTTGAATCTTACAGTTGACTAATTACACACACACACACACCTAACTACAGCATCAGAGTTTGAAGTGTAGGCTGCTGACTGAGCTTCCGTATTCGACAGGTTTGGAGTGTGGACCTGTTGAAACATCTTGTTTTGTTAGGTGCATCTAGCCTCGCTCAGAGGTTCTCAAAGTGCCGGCCAGTGGCGCCCCTCAGAAACATTTTGTGCGACCCTGAATGTAGCATGAAATACATGCATTATTATACTGTGTTTCAGTCAACAGTTCATTACATTATTTTCACTTTCAGTAGCCTGCATTTAATACACTACTCAGCTACTGTGTCAAACTGTGCCCGACGAACAAGCGTTCTTCAGGTTCGGACTGAAAACTCGCAGAAAGCTGCTGGGACAGTTAGTGGCACTTCATGAGCAAATTATGTTCTGTCATCAATACAAGTGCTGTTAGCTCACAGTTTAATGTGGAAGTGAGATGGAAAAACCACCACAGAAAAAAAACTTGTATGGTTAAAGAGAAAAAGGAGGTTTAAGGAAAAATGGATCCACCATAACTTTGTCAGACAGCGAGGCAACCCGAGAGAACCCCTCATCTAATTAAGAGTAAACGGTCTAATAGAACCAGTCTGTAATAAATCCTACCTTCTCTAAAGAGTGAACATTCTAACCTTCATGAAGGAAGGATTCACTCAACAATACAATAATACACCGGCAACTGAGTGCTTTAACAAAGCCACTAATCTGAACATTATATTCATCTGAATACTTGAGCAAAAGCTTATAAAACAGTCACTATTGTACAAAACCAAATGGAAATATTACCTGGAATTATAACAGTAAAATATTCAAATAAGATTACTGACAAAACACAGTTACACCGCAAGTCTCCCAAGCACACTGTGGAAATGAGTAGAATTTAGTTTTAATCATATTGTATTTAGTTTTGTTTTAATTTAGGGTAAGTGTGCACATACCTACATTGTATATTACACCTACATATGTGCTGTGTGTGTGTGTGTATGTGTGGTCTGTCCCACTTTTTCGCCCTGACCCAGTTGTCTCACCCATAGAGTGGACACACACACCCAAGGATGCCCTGCAGGCAGGTGGAAGGTGTCCTGTCCACGTTCCCTCCACCATCTGCTACTACTGACCCCAGATCTGCCCTCTCCAATTAGGCCAGCCCCACAAAGACACCCCCACTACTTTATATCCCGCCGCTTAGCTTTCCTGCCTTTCCTCCTTATTTAAGTATTATTTAAGTAGTAGTACATTTCTACAAGATTATTATTTTGGGGTTGTAATTGTGGAATATTTTCTTAATCAAGTATTTTACTGATTATTTCTAAAGTAATTGAATAATTAGACAAAAAACACTACTAAGAGTGAGGCTTTCTTTGAGTTATGCTGCTTCACTAAATTCAACACTTGACTGATATTTTCTATTTTGTAAAATATTTTATCATATTTTCTATTTTTTATAGGTTTTAAGATATAGTTGATATTTTATTGGTAAAGTAGCATAGAAAGGCAAAGGTACAAAACTGTATGAAGTCAGTCAGTCAGTAGTCATGGCAACACTGCCGTCAATCTGTTCCTCAGGCTAAACATTTGTGCAAGATAAATTGATAGAGATAACTGTGCTGGGAGTAATTCTACATTTTGGGAAATGCATTTGAAGAGCTGGAAATTAATCTCATGTTTGTGTTTGGAGTACAGAGCTGGAGTGGGTGTGGTCAGTCTAGCTTAGCATAAAGACTAGCCGCTAACTAGAAATGAGATATGACATGTCAGTGAGCTGTAGAGGTGTTGGTAGGTGTAGTTTTACATTTTGGACAGAATAAAAGTAGTGGTTTCCAAAACATTCATCATCCCACATCATCAAATACTGACGTCTTTGTCACAGCCCTTAGTGTCCATATGAGACACTGCCAGAAAGACTTTTCAATATATGGTTTTAAAACGTTGTTTAAAACAGTCACAGTTTGGTTAGGTTTACTCACCAAAACTACTTGGTTAGGTTTAGAAAAAACAATCATGGTTCATGTCAAAATAAGTTAAATAAGTTTAATTAATAAATAAGTTTGTTAAGTTATTTACGTCACATGACATAAATGAAGTAAGCCATGTGACATAAACTTTAGGTAACGTTGTCTTTTGGTTTCATATGGGACATGAACCCCAGCCTCCTGGATGAAAGTCGTGTGTTTGTTTGACCCATCCATCTACTCCACCTCCTCCATACACGGACTTTCTCACTCTTCATTCTACATCACCTCATATAGATGGGTTTACACTGAAGTTACTGGATGTGAAAAAACTGTGAACTATGCAGTACTGAATTGTGGAGTTAGACTGTTAGACTGCTGTTCACCATTTCCATGTTCAGGATTTTTTGGGTGGCGCTGAAACATGGCTTGGTGATGTGTCAGAGCCATGGTCCCCAGATACAATATTAAGCCCACGAACCGGCACACTAACAACACCGCCTCCCCCTCCCCTCACCCTCCATAATGGTCATTTACAAACGTAGCAGCTCAGCAGTTCACTTCAGTTCACCTCAATTCCAACAACCCGACACAGAAGAAAAAAAAATACCATCCTGTCACCGTCCTCTGGCTCTGGTGGCTCAAACATGTCTGGACATGTCCAATAAAGCTGCTAGAGGGAGCGTCCATGTTTCAGGTTGGTGTGGTGTTTGACACTGAGACAGTGGAGCAGACACGCCCCCAACATTTCACTCAATCTTGGCTGGCTGGTTAATAACACATGTTTCTGTGGTGTGACAAACTCAGAACACATATTTATTGTTGCTTTACACCATCTTTAATATGGGGCTCTATGAGGATTTACTCGCTTTTGGAGCCAGCCTCAAGTGGCCGTTTGAGGAACTGCAGGTTTTGGCACTACAACGTTAGCTTCATTTTTCGTCCTCGGAGGTTGGCGTTCAGCCACTATGACCTGTACCAACAAAGAATGTTCAGGACCCTGGATGAGGTGTTTACATGTCACACTATCCTAGTTTCTATTCGTGTTCTATTCGTCCTTCAGGTAGCGTATCCAGGTTTCTCAGCACTGGGATAAAGTCTCTTCTGAAACCAGGATATGATGTTTACATGTGCAACAGATAGCAGGGTTACTCCAAAAACCTGATCATAGCCAGGAGAGTAGTGCATAAAAGCACTCACAGTTTGATCTAAGAATGCAAATGCAGTGAGATCATGTGGCCTCTGTAGGATCAGACTGAATGAAAATGAGTTATTTGGGTGGATTTTTGACTACAATGAATTAGCTGTTATTTTTATTTAGTACAGTTATTTGTTTAAGATTCTGGCAATGCAAATGTTGATGTGAACGCTTTAAACTAGTTTTCTTATAAAACAGCAGTAAGTGATGGAAGCAGCGTCTCAAAGGAAACACAGTGTTAAAAATGGAAACCAGAACACAGAGAGAAAGAGAGAGAGAGATTGGTGAGGGGATTTATGACCATCCAGGGCTCACTTTGTCATTCCAACCTTATTATGTGACTGCTCAGAGTCATGGAGCTATATATAGATGTCTATAGAGTAGAGGACAGGCGGCACCTAAACACACCGTACACACACAATCACAGGCGCACACACACACACACTCACTCGGCTCTCTCTTCCCTTTCCTCTGCTGTCAGAGCAGTGAATGATGTCATCGCTGTGTACTGGCAGCACTGAGCTGAACACTGCTGCTGTGAAGAGAACATGGTCTGCTGGAGCAGCCTGTTCTCATGTACACTGCTGCAGTGGAACACGGAGCTAACGCGCGCTCAGCAGCACTTCAATGGAATAAATGAACAACATTTCATTCATAAGTAAGAATAAGATCCCTGCCTCAGATGGACACAGCTTCAGCTCAGGATTCAAACAAACCAGTGAGCAAATAAATGAAAGAATGCCTTCATACCTACACATAGCAGGCAGATCAACACAATTAATCACAACATTTTTGAAAAAGGAAGAATGTTTGAGAAATGAAGTTCTGTAGTGCTGCATAGATGCCCCGACTTAAAAGTCTTGTTCTTCAGATGAAAGAAAACATGTTTGTTTGGTTCAGACCCCCTAAAATATCACATATTATGATTTTAATAGTTTCTTTTTTTCAGTAAAAATGAAAATTGTAATGCAAAAATGATCATTCCTCCTAATCGTATTGCATATCATAATTTCAGTCAAAATAACTGCAATGTGACTGTTCTATCGTATCGTGCAGCCCTAAAATAAATGCTTACATAATTGCATTAAAAATGCAAATAATACATAAGCCATTTAAACAAACAGTCAGTTAAATCAAATTGATTTAATGCCAAAAAGAAATAAATAAGCAAGTTACTAAGAAAGTGTTAATACACATTTAAATTTTGCACAATTTGGACCAAAACAAGCTCCTGACTGTGGAACAAAGAGCTCATCCTGTGGTCTCTTTGTGCAGAACTGCTGGGCTCAATAAGCAGCGTCACACTGACACCTAGTGGATCTCACACCACACTGCACCCCATCTGCCAACTTAAAACTTCTGATGAGTGCCTCTCGTATCATTTAATGCCAGTTGTATAAGATATAATCAGATCCTGTACCAAGGAGAAAGCAGAAATTAAAATGATTCCTCCACAAGTACAAGATCCTGCTTCAGAAAAATGCACTTAAAGTATTAATAGTAAAATAAAAAAAATAGTCAGAAGGGTTCCCTGCATATCTTCCAGATGAATCAGGTGCTTGTCAGCTTGAGGACAACAAACTTCCAGAGAACAAAAGAGACCAGAGAGCACTGATTAGCTCACAGCCTTTAAATGTGCAAATAGACCAACGTTTCAAGACGACTGTGTCTTCATCAGAGTCAGAAACGCAGCAGTGTTCAAACACACAAAACACACAAACACAATCTCAAAATTAGAGCCTGACCAATATATAGATTGTCCTACCACAGCTATACCTATATCCTCTGATATGAAAACTTTTTTAACAGAAAATGAAATTTGATCCTTATATATATATATATGTACTGTATATATATGTATATATATATATATATATATATATATACAGACACACACACTGTGTACTTGTGTTGTTCATTTATAATTTCACTGATTCATTAATGTGTGAGCTAAATTGTCTGTGGTTGGTATAGTTTTGGTTTCCGAAGTGTAGAGGAAACAGTAAAGTGATAATGAAACTATAGAATACATAGTAAGTGTTATTCTGCATTGAGCCTATTCTGACAGATATAGTGATTGCGAAATGAGTCACTATTTTAGTAGGAAAGCATGTTCCTGTACTCAATATGAATATAATTTTTAGGTCGAGTCATCTCTGTATCACTGCAATGCTTCATTTATTATAATAATAATAATGATGATGATGATGATGATATTAATAGTAATACTTCAACAATACTTTAGGAGAAAGCAGTGGTAAAAAGATGTGTCTTAATAATATTATTATTATTATCATTTAGATTATAATAGTATGCTGTGACACATTTTAACTTCATCAAAAATACTCAGCTCCTGTGATCTGAATATTGTACTTGACCATTTTATTTGATTAATTGTGCAGCCCAAGCATATAGTATGTAATAGTATACATAGACTGATTTGATAATGGTTAATACTACTTCTATGCATTATCTGCATTTATGTGACATTTTGTCGTTACAAATGAACTAATTATCAGTTTGAGTACTTTTTAGAAATACTTTGTAGGCTGCTGTTTCAGTGATCCCACCATATGAAATCAATCCCTGTGGTCGTTTCAGGTGAAGCTGCCCTTCCCTGTGGACCAGATCACCAACCTGCCGCGCAATGACTTCCAGATCCTCATCAAGATGCACAAGCTGACCTCAGAGCAGCTGGAGTTCATCCACGACATCCGCCGCCGCAGCAAAAACCGCATTGCCGCCCAGCGCTGCCGCAAGAGGAAGCTGGACTGCATCCAGAACCTGGAGTGCGAGATCCGCAAACTGGTACGGTCATACAACAAACGCACGTCACGGATATGCGTGCTCATGTTTACATTACTATTGCATCATGGGTGACCACACTGGACGGGTCTGAGCATGTCAGTTCACACTAGAATGCATCTCCAGAGTGACCTCTTGTGATCAGATCTCACTTCCCTGCTCTGTATGTAAATAAACGTAGAGTATTTTGGTTGCTGTGTCGTTAATACTGTTTTTAGGGGATGTAATACACCCCCTGGCTGCCATAGTAGAGAACTGTAGCTAACTGATTACTTTTACCCATCGCTGTGTTGAAGTGAAACATCACAAATCGGGTATTATGGGGTTTCTCACTGATATTTACATCTTTGTCAGCTGTAGACCACCAGGAAGTGCAACTTCTGGTGTCTGTCTGGAGAAGTAAGGCTAAATAATTGATCCAGTTAAAAATGTCTGGGGTTATATTTTCATATTTTGACTTGGCCATTATTTCCATTGAAAAAACAGTCGAATTTCAATTTTGACCCGCTGTACGTACCGTAGTCATGTGGACATAGTCCTCCTGAGAAATGAGGATTTATTTTTTAAAACATTGTTTATTTCTTGTTTGTCAACAGACCATAGTCATAGACTGTATGTACACACACTAAATATTCTGGTGCTTTGACAAAATATTATCTCAAAGAGATTTTTTGATCGACAGTTATCAGCAATGTGGATGTAATGACTAAGAAGGTAAAGGCAGGTAATAGAACAGCTAGAACAGTCTGGTAAGTTCAGAAAGTTACATCACATAACTGCAATGCAGCCTTTAAGTCTAAATATCTAATCTCAGATCACAATACAATATAATATTGATATAGCCCGGCCTTATATGTCGATATCGGAATTTTTTGGACTCCCTAACATTGGCTCCAAAAGTCCAGTGTCATCAGGCTGAAATGTCATTTCCACCAGTGCAAACTAAATCTCTGCTCTCCAGCTCTACTGATGAAATATTAAAAGGTTTGCCACAGTCACTCAGAGTGTTTCTGTGCTGCTTTACCTGATGATGCTGATTTGTCTTGTGACCTCAGGTGTGCGAGAAGGAGAAGCTGCTGAGCGAGCGCAACCAGCTGAAGGTTTGTATGTCGGAGCTGTGGCAGAACCTCTCCTTCCTCTCCCAGCAAGTGTGCAGGGAGGTGCAGGGCACGCAGCCGCCCCCCGTCTCCGCCAGCATCGACCTCACATCCAACCCGCCATCGCCTTCTTCTGACGAGGGCTCGTCCCAGCCAAGGTCGCCAAGGTCGCGGCAGAGCGACGTGGGTCACAGCCAGGGGGTGCCAGAGGACAGGCAGCCCGGGGTGGAGGTGTCGGGGCTGGGGCCGGAGAACCCGGAGTGCCCGCTGGTGCTGGGATCCACTGAGGAAGTATGTAGCCCCACTGTAACAGTGGATTTCTGTCAGGAGATGACTGAGAAATGCACAACGGAGGAGCAGAGGAGACAGGCCTGTACCTAGAGTCTGGAGGCTGTGACACACTCATCCTTGTCTTGATATTTGAAGTATTTTTTCTTCTTTGTAATGGATGACACAAGCGTTGTCTTATCAGCAATACTGTTCGACAGGTATTTTTGGACTGGTGGTGAAACAAAAGCACTGGCAGCTTTCTCTCTCTCTCTCTCTCTCTCTCTCTCTCTCTCTCTCTCCCTCTCTCTCTCCTTTCTTTCTGTCTCTGTCTCATCCTGACTCTTTCTTCCTGTCAGCTTCCCTCCCTCTCTCGTGCATCATGGGAGGTTAAACTCAGGAATTCCTCAGAATGTTCAGTAATGTCCCTGTTCACATGTACATACACTTTACTTTACAGTCCTGTCTAATCTTGGTAATTACTTCAATTTAAATCACTCGTGTTCAGTTTTCATTCTCAGCATCTGTCACCTCTGGTTCACTGAGGCCGTAGTTCAACAGATCATAGATATATTATGATGAACTAGGTAGTGTACGCAAAGATGGCACCCATTCAGTCCAGTGAGATTGCTCTTTTGGCTCATAAGCCAAATAAGTTTCCCAGCTTCCGGGTTTACTTCCTGGTTATGCGCGGTAGTGTTTCCCCCACGACTTCCTGCTCGACATCACAGATTTTAAAAAATGCTTTTTTCAGCTCAAGGAACGTTTTAGAAATATTAAACATCCGTGGATCAAAAATCATAACTGACCGTGTCTGCAGTTGGAGGTGTCCTGTCAACGGACGTCTCTTTCATTATGGAGGCTTATGGGGGATAAATGCTTTTTGGGCTGGTGAAGAATTTTTCACTGCAGGAAAAATTGGCTGCATGGATGAGTGGCAACGCCCCGTCTGGTTCATATTATACATCTCTGGTACAGAGCAGGAGTCACAGAATGTGATTAGCCTAGCCTAGCTTAGCATAAAGACTGGAAGCATGGGGAAACAGTGAAGCTGGCTCTGTTCAAAAAACTGGCGTTATCCCAAAATGGTTCCACCCACTGTTAGCCTTGTGGTCACAACTTTAACTAGCTTACACAAATTGACTGCTTCTGTTGTGTTCTGTCTGTAGTGGTTCTTTCCAAACTGTGTATGGCTCATTTTAAGTTAAATACATTTATTGTATTGATTGGGAAGCATGGGGCAAATAAATCATCAGCCATAAATGTGATGTGTATCCTGATACGTTATCCAGAATAGGAAGACGCGTGTTTAAATGCTATATGATCAGAATGAAATCAGATGTGGCTGACCACATCTGGAGGGAGTTTCGGCTTGCATTGTGTTTGGATCTTAGGAAGGCGTAAACACACAACCCGTACAACAATCTGGATAACATCACATTTTAGTCACCAGGTGTAAATAGGGCGTAAAAGTCAAAGTTTTTTAATGAATTTGAGAAACTAAAAAATGCCTCTAAAAATAAATGAGCATTTGAAGAGTAAGGACGGCTCTTGTAGTAATAGTGATGTCAGTTAGAATTGGTTAGGTCAGAGCTACGGAATATTAAATTATTCCTCCCGTATTAAGTTGGAACATGAGGTTCATCATGGGATGATGTTTAAATGTCACGCCACTTTTTAGTACATTTCATGTGTCATGTCTACGCATTTGAAGCTTTTTGCACATCATTTAGTGCAGCACATTTGATGAGTTTTGGACGTGGTACCATCATCATCATAATGATGACTTGGTTAAGTTTACAAAAACGTCATGGTTTAGGTTAAACAACAATGTTAGTTACTTCAGTAAAGTCACGCACTTAAGTTGACTTAAGTTATGTACATTATGTCATGTACATACAATCACGAAAGTTAAAACAAGTCAAAGTTGACTTTTGTTTTTACTGCGCTCTCCTGGGTGAAAGTCCTCTGTTTGTTTGATCTACGGCTGCATCTAAAAATTAGTTGTTTTGTCCATAAAATGTCAGAAAATTGTGAAAAAATATCAATCAGTGTTTCCTAAAGCACATGATGATGTCTTCAAATGTCTTTTTTTTTTGTCCACAGCACAAAGATATTCGGTTGTCTTGTCACAGAGGACTAAAAAACTGAAAATATTCACATTCTTAAGAGCTTGAAATCAGAGAATTTTGACAGTCTTTTTTTTAACTAATAAGTGACAGTTAATAATTGCAACTCTAGTTTGATCCGTCCGCCACACCTGCTCCATACATGGACTTTGATGTTCATTGTCATACGTCACTCGACTCCTTTTTCTCGATGACATTGACACGACGCCGCTGCACAAGTCAGCACAGACTAAACGGCATGAAATGACACATGAAAAGCAAAAATGCCTCGTGATGGCACATGAACTGTCTTAAGATCTTGGCGTGTAATCACACCTTTTGGTGAGACCAGACTGGAAGCTGACTTTACTGTAGTACTTTAGACAAAGAGAGGGATGTTGTAACCGAGAAAGGGTTTTGATATTTCTGACAACAAATTATAAAAAGGAGACTTTTTGGTGAAAGAGCCAGGCTGTTTCCACTCTTTATGTTCAGCTGGGCTAACTGCTCTGTACTTCTCGCCTCACTCTAAGAAGATATTTCCCAAATATTGAACTAATCCTTTAGTATTCTATGATTCATCAAACAGCTTACCTTACTCAGCTTACTTCTCATTTTCAGTGATCCAGTAATTGTTGAGTGACACAGGACTTTACAGTAAAATGTTACCAAAGGAGTGTATTTTTAAAACGTTACATTCGATGAAATGGACAAAATGAACTCTCATTATGCAAAGTTGCTTTTGTCGAGCTTCACTTTTACTCGTTATTGTACTCAGATGGACGTTTCTACACATTTCTCTTCTCGATGTTTTCATATCTGTGCTAAGAGACAGGACTACATTACAAAGTTGAAGCACTGCCCAGCTCCTCCAGGAAACCGACGCCTGGCTTCAAGTACGAGCAAACGCATCGTGACGTTGGCACTTAAAAAAACAAGTCATGAGCCAATCACTGGGTGTTCACTTAGATTAAATGACCACACCACTGTCACTTTATAGTTCTGCTCACCAGTTTCCAAGTAATGCTGTAGAGGTTCTCAGTTGTTTTCAGTAATATCTGATCAGTATGAAATGGAGGACAGCAGGTTTAAAGTTTCTTGAGCTGCTTTTGTTGTTGTTAAAGGCACATACGTGGTAGTCAGACTGGGTTATGCTTTATCTTACCAGTTATTTCCTCGCAAAGAACTAGAAGATTCCTGGAAAGGACGATGTAATTTGGTAATAACTGTAGGAAAAACAAGTCCAGATTTTCTTGTAGTTTCAATTTAGGGTTTTTTTCTGATACCAGCACCAATATTGGAAGACTTTGATAGAGCTTCTAATGCTGGATCAGTTACAAGGCGAGTTTATGCACCGATGCAGCATCGCAGATTCCCTGTAGAGTCCTGTACACAACATCTTTTTTTAAGCCAAAGCTAAGTCGAACAGCAAGTATAGCAATCATATCATACCCATACAAGGTTATTAGTATACAGCAGTTCAAAAATAATAATAATTATTGGAACATCTCAAGTGTAATTGATCTGGACACTGTAAAATACAGTCAATCATACAATATATAATACAAATATAATAATTTAAGAAGAATAAAGTTAATCTCTCGTCATTTTAGCAGGAAATTCCTCTGGAAATTAAAATCTTAGAGATTAAAAACAACTGTTCTTTCTTAAATATTAAAATAAACGACTGGATATTTAACGGGACGGGCCTGAATGTTTTGAAGCTTCTGTCATCGCCATAGTTACCAACATCCAAATCAATATTTGAAGGCTGCAGGGTTTTGAAGATGTTGCGTCAGCTGCACTGTTTAATCTCAAACGAATTAATGGAAAAACAAAGGTGTGAACATTAATCTATACTCCACGTGTGTTTGTTGTTTTATAACCACCTCTGTTTTTGTGTTATTAGTACCAAATGACATTGTCCCCACCAGGAAACTAAAATGATACTTTAATTTCATTATTTTAAGTTTATATTCATTAAATAAGAATTACAGCAAGTTTCAGTGAAATAGTGTTTCCTGAAATTGTTAAAGACTAATTGTAGGATTTAATCCCATCATTAAATAGAAATATTGCTTTTTTCTGAGCCAACATTAATAAAAAAAAAAAAACAACTACAAACATAATTTGGTGCCACGTTGAGGCTGTGCACTCCAGTATATCTGGTGCTCCGTGTGAGCCATAACTCCAAATATGATTGACTTTTAAGGATTAGCATTAGCTTTAGGACCAAAAAACTAAAATATTGATTGAGGGAAATTAGTATTAAATATAACAACAGACATAATGTTCATATGATGGATTTCTTATTTAGTGTAACTCTCCTAGCTGAAGAGAACAAGGTTTAAAAGACAACAAAATCTGAATTTGAATCTGTGTCATGCTTTGGAAAATGGATGTTTGTAATGTTGAGAACACATGATGCATGTTAGCTGGGCTAAAATAAAAACACACTGGTGTGGTCATTTAAACAACAGCTTAAACAAATCATAAGTGCTCTTTTTGACCCATTTATTTATTGTCTTATAAGTAGTAAGAATTTAGTGTTTGTACTTATGGTAATCATGTATTTAGCTGCACTGTTCTTGTATTGTACATAAGACAAATATTCCCTACTAAATGTATTTGGTACAGTATGTTGGTGTGAGACACCTACATTTTCAAAATTCACACATCGTCTGTGAATTTGTTCAAAACACGAAGCAAAAATGATCAATCTGTACTTACAAATCAGTATCCCTAATAGTGTGTGGTATGAAGTTCAGAGCTCCAAACAAACACGCTGGTTATTGATTTAGGGAGACGCCAAATTCATCTGCTGTTGAAAAGTCAATGGGGAGGCACGTGGCCGGGGTGAGTGCTGCTGCTGCTACTGCTGCTGCTCGGTCGGCTCCACAGTGTCATTTGAACACTGGATGTGTTTGTTTGGGCTTCTTTGGTCTGCCAGGGTCAGGGTGAAGTCAGGTTCAGCACGGGAAGGTCAAACTACAGTCTGATACCGCAAACTGGCCACATTTCACTGCACTTGATTTATCACAAATATGTTTATTAACTCCTCAAAGAAAGGGCTGCTGTTATGACTTTGTCGATGTGAAATTATTGGCTTAGAAACAAAGCGGAATATTTGGCCTCTAAAATTGAAACCACGTAGATCTGTATGATAATAATGGCAGCCTGACCACATGAGCTTTAACAGATTATTTCTGATCAAATTAATAAAAAAAACTACAAACATAATTTGGTGCCATGTTAAGGCTGTGCACCCCCAATATATATGATGCCCCGTGTGAGGCCTAAAACTTTGAAAGATTATGAGTGAGATTAATATTAAACAGAATGAGCCAAAATAAAAAAAATAAAGACTTGTGTTATTGAAAGGAAAGCGAACTGATCGTCCCCCTGACATCACCACAGAATCTGTTAGCCAATGATAATCTTATTAGAATGTACTAATCGCTCAGAGTACACTGAAGAACACAACTCAGCTGGTTTTCATAATTCCTTAATGTGAACTTGTTAATTTATTTATTTGTTGTCGGGGGTGGGGT